>JAJOZX010008703.1:0-172500 GCA_023014485.1 Bathynomus jamesi
CTGACCTGACCGACCGACCGACCGACACCAAACCTGACCGACCGACCGACCAACCTGACCCGACCGACCAACCTGACCTTGACCGACCGACCACCTGACCTAACCCTAATATCGATGGAATCATAAATGGGCTTACCTTTTTAACTGTTGGGTGGTGGATAGAGCTTGGCAATAGCCCTAAGGAAGTAGTACTTACGACGTCCAAATTTCGATTTGTCAATTTCTACAATTATCCCATTTCAGCCTATCGGTTCCTGATTTTCTAGCCAATGTGAACAAACCTCACAGCAAAATGACCTCCAGTCAACACAGTTTTAGATGATATACAAAGATTAACTTCACAATAACGCTGCGAGAATTCCTTGTGCAGAAAGATGTTAATGAAACGCAAATTAAGTGATGGAGATATCCGAGCCTCACCTAACCATGTATCTCTAAATTGAGATATCAAAAATGCACATTGTCGCTGGCGTTTATTTTTCTTATCAGTTACTCATTTCTGGCATCGAAATCTCCACCTTGATTCATCGTAGGAACACTTAGATCCACACACTCTGCATTTAAAATGCGACTGTAACACACCATGTTTAACAAAAATTTCTACAGCAGAATTATCACTATTGTTAATTTCCATAATAACATCTTCGAAATACATCTCACATCCTTCACATGCCATATTGGAAAATCAACTAATGAAGAAAATGGGAAAACACTATACCTCATTTTTTGTTTTTTTCCACCCAAATAGATATACTTATGATGATGTCATTCAAAAAATGGAGTTATGAAAATAAGGTATTATTATAGTATTACACCCGTCTAACGTCCAGCAATTATTATATGTTCATTAAGTAGATTTTTTAATTCTAAGACACTTTCCTTCTATAGCGTTTTCGTCACAAATGCTTCGTTTTCGAGATAACATTTTTTTGGTGTGTATCTAGTGTGTGTTCGTACGTTCATTTGTGTGTTCGTTACATGTCTGCCCAATCACTGCGCTCCATCCATTTCAAATTTGAATTACTTTCGTACCAGAATGGAACACTCATTCCACTCATCAGAAGTACATTAGGCCTGGCTCTGTGATTTATAGTGATTCCTGGGCTGCCTACAAGACTATAAGTGATTTAGGATAGGTTAAGTTAGGTCAGGTCAATTTTGAAGGTGAAATTTGTTTTTCCTATGGTTTTTGATGTGTTTTAAACGAATCTGACCTTCAAAACCGTCGGAAATGACTCGTTTTCGATTGCCGGCTGGGGGGAGGGGGGTTATCTCAAAAACGAGTTATTTCCGACAGTTTTGAAGGTCAGAGTCGTTCAAAGCACATCAAAAACCATAGGAAAAACATAAATTTCTAGTGTATTTTGGTGTGCTCTGTGTAAATATCAGTTTAGACGGTGATTCAAGCAAAAGGAAGGTTAGGTTAGATTAGATGATATCAAAAATATGACCTTCATTTTCTGTGCACATGGAAAGAAATATAACAATGAAATAATGTCCAAAAAATCATATTTCTTTCCATTTGCACAAGAAATGAAGGTCATATTTGAACAGAGCACATGAAAATACACTAACTTTTCTGGTCAATTTTGAGGTGCTCTGCACGAATCTGCCATCCGTTTCCTGTGCAAATGCATAGTTTTCGAGATATTGTAATCTTGAAAACTACGCATTTGCACAGGAAACGGATGGCAGTTTCGTACAAAACACCTCAAAATTAACCAGAAAAGTTTGCACTCGTCATTTTCGTTTAAACTAACGAATTTAAACAAAAATATCATGACTTAACCTAACCAATCATCAAGGGTGTACAGTTGACCTAACTGGTGTCACGTACTGAACTGTCCGCAAAACATTAGGGCCGATCAATTTGTGATGCGTGATCTTTACGGGGGCTCCGTCCCTATACCCCCGAGACCTAAATTATACAAATGATAATGTAATAACATGTGCCAACCTTGCATGGGTAGTCCGCTAAATTTTGCCTACCCTTAAACTGAAACGACACGTGTTTATTTTTGGGATTTTCTTTACGGCACCTAAAGACCTTCTGGTCTTTTCTTAAAATACAAGAACTATTGCATTTAGGGCAGGTCACGGATGTCTTAATTATTCTGTGATTGAAAAAAAGGTCTAAACTCTTGTCTTCATTGAGGGCAATACAGCAGATCACGTCTTCAAAATCAAATATGCATAACTGACACATCATACTTCGTCACAAAAAAATTGAACTGAACAGATGAACAAATGCTAAAAATGATTTATTTGTAAAACAGGACAAATTGAATTAGCCAGAATCACCAAAATAAGAAATATTCACCAAATAGTTGATATATATATATATATATATATATATTATATATAATATATATATTATATATATATATTATATTATGTATATATATATTAGGGTGTTTCATACTATAGGGTAAAATAAAAATGAGATTGGAGTTTTAATCACACGTTTCTCCGTATTCTAAAGAACAAGAAAACACGTTTGTGCAAGTTTGAACCAGATCGCGCTGCATTTAGAGGTCCCCAACTTTGACGACTTTTTGTCAGTTCATTTTCGCCTGCCTGCAGTGAAGATGGTTTTCTTCGTCACTTCGGTTCGTGTGTATAGCCTATTGGACAACTATGGAGGTAATTATATATGCTACTAATTATCTCATTTTACTGTGGTATTGAAATTTATTATTATTTAATTTTTGTCATTTTACTGTGGTAGTGATATTTATTATTAATATTACATGAAATTAATTAGTCTGTTGCATATTGGACAACTAAGCTGGTAATTATTTATACTAATTAATGTAATTTTACTGCGGTATTGAAATTTATTTAATTAATGAATTGTCAAGAGACGTAGTGTACACGTATCAGTTTTATAAATAAAGAAAAGCAGTAACTGGGACTCGAACCAGTGTCATAGCCATTTGGTGGCATCGCTCAGTCGGCATACACAGCACGCTATCCACTCCCTAGATGGTGTAGTGGATAGCGTGCTGTGTACGCCGACTTGAGCGATGCCGCCAAATGGCTATGACACTGGTTCAAGTCCCAGTTACTGCTTTTCTTTATTTAATTAATGAAATTAATTACGATGTGAAATTATTTCTGTGGAATTATTTAGTTTGTTTTCTTTTCCAGGTGTCTACCAGAGTGAAAACAGAAGTGTTCTTATTGGCCAGACGGATGCGAACATCACATCAAGTGGCCTTCCAACTCAGTTGCAAGTACTCAAAAAGTACTTTTACCACCAAAAGGAGCAAAAATTTGGACGTACTAAATGCCTGAACCTGTGCCTGGATGCCTGTCTCATATTTTGGGAGAGAGCGAGAATCCCCATGATGCGTCGAGATTCGGCCTTGAGGAAGATGGAATCCTTCTCAAGGAATACGACCGGCTTGTGAAGCACAAGTCACATAAAGCAGAGTCCTTCCGAGTGAAGGAGGCGATGTTCAAGGAGGCAATAGCGAAGGAGATCATGGACATTGCTCATTCACAGGCTAAGGAAATGATGAAGAATCAGAGGACATCCACTTTCTCGACATGCAGCGTGAAGATCCAAATTCCTGCAGCATGGGCCTGTTGACATGAAGCTTCACTATAAGGAGATTAGGAAAAGGAAGAGGCTGGACAAGATTAAGGAACAACAGGAGAAGGCCAGGAAGAACAAGGAGCTGCAGAAGATACGGGGGCTTTAGTGATTTCAACTTTGTCAGAGACTGACTCAGATGTCGTTGACCCAACCGTGGAAGTTTTTCATCCTCCTCCAAGGGAAATACCAAGAAGCGACGCAGGAATCTGATCTCACAGGATGTGACGACTACCTACGATCGGCTGAATATTTCGTACCGCGATTCAGCTATGTCGTACGCTGCAGCGGCTAAATCACTAGGTTTTGACTTGGATGAACTGTCCATTTCTGCCAGTACCATGTACCGCACACGCAAGGCTCTCAGGAAGTTGGCTGCTGAAAGTTATCAATCCGACGAAGTTTGTCCTGGTCAGCCTCTTGTCTTGCATTGGGACAGTAAGCTCCTACCTGACAATGAGCAATGGAAGGAGACTCTTATTGCCATGGCGTTCTTCGACGCAGATGTGGCAGATGAAGAAAAGGCTCAGATGGTCGTCAGTTTGGGTAAGCCTGCATCGAAAAAGGAACTCAAGCGACCCCAAGGGAAGAACGTCAGGAATCTTGCCTCGAAACACCTGGCGGAGTTCGTGACAGGAAAGACGATGGCTTTCTTCCATGCATTCGACTTGGACACAGAATTCTTGAAAAAGCCAGTTGCCGAGTGGACTGAAGTAGAGGGCTTCAAGCAAGCAGTGGCAACTGTTAACAAAATCTCTGTCGTCAATGATCGGGCCGAAAGAGCCATCGCGCTCACCAAAGAGTTCAACTGTTCTCTGACGAAGAACGAAGAGCAGAAGCAGTATTTGCTCAAAACTGTGATGCAGCATAGGGCGAAATACCCGAATAAAACCAAGAAGGATTTCATGGACAAATGATTCGCAGAAGTGGTTATGTTTTTTGTATCTTTGTGAAAATGTGTAGTGAAATGGTACTCGTTTGTTGAATAAAAATTCATTGACAGATTTTTGTTTAATTTTTTCCGTTTATGATCTGCCAGAGCATCAAACTGGGGACCCGTAAACTTTAAACTATTGAATTAATACTTCGGTTTATCAGTCTCCTCAGCAAATGGAACAAGGGGATCCATGTGGATTAAAATTTTTCCAAACTTTTAATTTATGAAACACCCTAATATATATATATTGAAAAAACACCAAAAATAGGAAATATATTTTAATAAAAAAACACATTTTCTACAAATTTGCACAAGATAATAGTATATATATATTTTCTTATTCAGTTTTGATTGGTTATTCAAGATATATTGCTGTTATAGCTGGGTGTGACTGGGTCAAAAAACGAATAATAACCAAAATTAGCTTTAGACTCAGTTTCATTAGGGTTACCCAGTGAACACTTTGGTTTCTATGATTAGAAAATTATGTTTATTTTATGGGAAATGAAAGTATTTCATCAAGACAGTTTCATCAGTTATATATATCTTTAAAAATTATTTTAAAAGCTATGGGTGGATATGGAATTCGCCAATAATTTTTATGATGATCATACTTACACATACACAAAAACAGCATATTTGTATGCATACCGTATATGCATAAATTAATTGAGAAGAATGTCTCAAAGACAAGGTAAGAGGCATTTAGATAGTCAAACTTTTTACTTACAGTTCAGTTTCTGTCAGAGGAGAGCTCAAGATTCTCCAATAGCTTTTTTTCCTATAGATTCATGATGTAATATAGATCTGGTTATTTCATTGGCTGAATTATGACCATTACCCCACCCTCAAATGAAAAAATAGCCAATCAGAGTCAAAGAAATTAATTGAACACACAAATCATCTGCGACTCAATATGAGCTTCGTGGCAAACCAGGAACAGCACTCGTGACCCATATTGTCCTTGCGGTGCTGACCAAGTTAAGAGAAAATCATTATAAATGTTAAATTTAGCCCATTATTGCACATGGCTCTTCCCATAGCTGAATAAAATTGTCTGGCATTAGCCATAATAAAATAATAAAGTACACACAAAAACTTGAAATATGAAGTTTTTTATCAATAAAATGTGATTAAAATGTTAATTAATTATCCAGTATCTGGCCAGATCATACTTGATATCCGGTATCTGGCCAGATCATACTTGATATCCGGTATCTGGCCAGATCATACTTGATATCTGGTATCTGGCCAGATCATACTTGATATCTGGTATCTGGCCAGATCATACTTGATATCCGGTATCTGGCCAGATCATACTTGATATCTGGTATCTGGCCAGATCATACTTGATATCTGGTATCTGGCCAGATCATACTTGATATCTGGTATCTGGCCAGATCATACTTGATATCTGGTATCTGGCCCAGTGGTGTTGTGCTAAATAAAGAAGTGAGGGGATGCATTTTGAAAGTGTTACTCAGATGCGGGGGGGACAATGGCAAGCGCGGCGAGCCCATACAGCTAGGGGTCCGGGGGCACTGTAAGCTTCCCGGGAAATCTTTTGAAATCTGACCAATTTCAGGGATATTTTGAGGTCATATGCACTGGATATTAGGATATATTCCAAGGTTGAAGATGCAGTATTTCCAGTGTCATTAGATATATGACATCCAGTACGATCAATAAAAATAGCTAACAACTGGAATGATTAACTAAAAAAAATGTTAACAACTGGTACACCTTGGTGACTGTTTCACCAGATCTTTATAGGCTAGCATTGCCTCAGTTGAAGCTAAAAGAAATGAAACAGTTAATGATTCTTTCTCATACTACTTCTAGGGGTGGGAATTAAAATTTCATGAAGTTAGAGATTTGTAAGTTCGGATTTATTTGAAGTAGTGAGGGAACACCGTTCTGTCTACCAAAAAAAGTAAGGGAACGCCATTCCCACGCATTCCCACAGCACTACACCACTGATCTGGCCAGATCATACTTGATATCTGGTATCTGGCCAGATCATACTTGGTATCCGGTATCTGGTGCATCGCTAGTATAAAGCAATTTTTACCTGAATAAAAGCTTTTAAATCATTGTACAATAAATGTATAATAATAATAATGCTTGTAAAATAATGTATAATGAGTATAAATAATAAAAATTTGTAAAAAAAAAAATTAAAAAACATCACTATAAAAATAATGTAATAATTCAGAGGAGCATGAAAAAGAGGACTAGATATAAACTACTAGCCAGTTGTACAAGAGACACACTTGGTAAGTGTATTGCTGTCAGCTGCAAATGTTAGTATTGTACATGTGTATTATATGCGTATCATATGTATCATATTAAATGCACTAAGTATCATTTGTATCATATTCATAAGTATCATATGTATTGTACATATCGTACGTGTAAGTATCATAAGTATATCATACTGCATCCACACAAGTGTTAGTAAGTCATTTTTTTATTTTTCACCACAATTTTTAAAATTCGTGCAGATCTTAGCTTATGCAGATTGAAAAAAAGGTAGTGAAATGCCCTTGTTCTATCTCTGAATTCATGCAGGTTGGGGGATCATTGTATAAAAGTATGTAAGCCTAGGACAGTGAAGATTAACTGCTTAGTTCCAAGCCTACTGTTATGTACTTAACCCTTTAACTGTGCCATACAATTTCAGCGATATTCCCATGGATGTGCATTAAGTCACTAAAAAATAAAAGTGCTAATAGGAATTTTTCTATTACTTTTCTAGTGTGAAAAGACCATGAGAAATCCATATCTGACAATAAAATGCCTCAAAAATGTGATTATCTAGGAGAAATTTATGATTTTATGTAAAGTGAAAAAATTTTTTTTTTGGCTTTTGCCATTGTTTACAGAAACTTGCCTGAATAACTGAGTCAAAATGTATCCCAAAATCTTACCTGAAAACCATTATGTATTACTACTAATCATTTTTACCTGTAAAATGCAACCCATATTTGAGGTGAATTCTAGTAAAATGCAACCCATATTTGAGGTGAATTCTAGTAAAATACAACCCATATTTGAGGTGAATTCTAGTAAAATACAACCCATATTTGAGGTGAATTCTAGTAAAATACAACCCATATTTGAGGTGAATTCTAGTAAAATACACACACATCATTTGGATTCATACTGGATAAAAGAAACAAAATGGCCATGGACTACAGTTGCTTTATGCAGTTAAGGACACAAAAATGTTAGTGAATAAAGTTGCCAAATGCAGTTAGAGAGTTAATCTAAATAAAGTGTACAGATTGTAATGCAAGGCCTACATTTATATCATAAATACTTTCATATTTAGCATATTTCTACCATAAATACTTTACATATTTTGATGAAAAATTTGTCATTATGTAGGCTACTTAGAAGAAAACAAAATGGTCAAAATTTGCCTATAATATTTGTTAATTTCTACCTTTATAATAAAAGTTCTATATACCAATATTTTATTGTGTTATGCAGAAAAGTGATTTGTCTTTAATTTTAGTTTTATAAATTTTTTTTGTGAAGTGGTCTGCTGAAGGTCAAAATTTGACCTTAAATAAAGGTCATATGATGAAATTTTTATTTAGTACCCTTCAACAATGAAGCATACATATTTGGAATTCTCAACCTCTCCTGATTTAAAAAATATATAAGTTGACTGAAATATTCTAAAAGCCAGTGAAGACATTTGACCCTAAAAAAAGGGTCATAAGGTGACCTGAATTTGACTTGACCCATACCTCAAAATCTATTGGATGGATCAGCCTAAGATTTGGAATATTGTTTTCTCTAGCGAAAACTACCCTGTATAATAATTTTCATATAAATTGAAGAATTGACCCCCTCAAATTTGAAAAATCATTGGGTCACTTTTCTTGAAACTCCACAAAATCTCCAGTGATTGGCAAACTCAACGAAGATGCAAAACACTCATTGGCCTACTGCACCCACCTCCCATTGGCCTAAATTAATCTCATTGGGAGAGCCATTCCTTGCAGAGAGAGCATCCCCTGTCACTAATACTTGCATCAGTGCATATATTCTTTTATAAGGTTATTAAATAATCTCTAGATGGAACACTATGAAAATAATCCTATGTGAAAGAATTTGTGTACCAATTTGGTGGACCCATGTTAATTTCACCTCTTCATTCTTCTAAGCCTCTAGAAATCCCATTATAATTCTTTTGTTTTATTAGCCTTACAACTTGGTTAGCAGGTGGGTGGAGATTTTGAGGCATTGTCAAGGTCAAAGGTACAGAAGATCAACTTTTTTCCTATCAATTTTGACTGTTTTTCATAGAATAAAAGTTGTAAAGTCAAGCAAACACTTTGAAATGACACCAAATCATGTCAGTAGCTCAATTTGGGCCAAAGATTTGGCTCTTCATAAGCTTAACCTAAAGATCATGCTTTAGTGTGAAATTTTTATGGTGCTGTATTTTAAGCACCAAATGACTTAAGACAGTAAAATTAGGCATGATGTTTTTCTGATGGGATTACTTGTGTACCAAATATAAATATATATACTCATTTTTCAAACATCAGCTTCATGATTTTAAAAAATTTAGGCATCAGATTTTGCATATTTTTTATATTAATTTTGATTCCTATTGAGATAACTACTAGTTTTGATTTTATGTTTGAAAAATAACATTGTAAAGATTTTACATGTCTTAACTTCAGCTATTAATATTGTCATGAGTAGGCTTAAAGAATGAACTATAGACCTGTGGAGCTTAGGTTTATTGGCTACAACATGAAAAAAACAATTGTTCCATGTCCAAATGTTGTAAACCTTATTTTTATTTTCATTACAGATTTTGTGCTAGGTTATCCATGTATGAACTTTGTCTTCAAATGTGTTAAAATAATTTCTAAATTAGTTTTTCAATATACTTTGAAAAAACTACATATGAAAAGAAAAAAATTAGCTTTCTAATTTGGAAATTTTGCGTTTACTGAGAGCAATCAAATAATTTTTTTTGTAAGGCCTTAATGATATTCATTCAATATAAGGTGCAGACCCATACTTTAGCTCATGGAGCATTCAGTTATTTTCAGATAAATATTTCATATGCTTCAGAACAGTTAACTTAAGAAAACCACTTTTGTTGGTTAATTTTTTCCATCACTCATTTGATGTCATGAGTTTCAAAATGGAAAAAGATGAAAGTAAATGTGATTTGAAAGAATATTTAAACATTAAAGATGAATTTGATATTAAAGAAGAAGTAGATTTGTGTGAAACAAATTATTGCAAAGAAGATACAATTGGCCATAGCAACATCTATGATGAATGGGAGGTAAAGAATAGATATGAACTCTTGGTTGTCTGATTTTATAGTTTTAAGTACAGAGCTCCATTAAACCTCAGCCCCCCCCACCCATGGCCTAAACCATTAGAGGTATAGTAAAACTAAACATACCTTACAAAAGAGAATTTAATCCTGCATTTAATGAGAAACAATTAAAACTTGGTGTTCCAGCCATTGGCTTCCAAGACAGCCTGAATTTGCTTTGGGTAGCTTGCCAAAAGTGATGTGAAAGATCTTGATCATTACGCAAATTTGCTAAAACAGTTTCAATGTGTTGCATCATTGTATCCTTCGAAAATCGATTTGCTGCAGGTTCTTGAAACAAGAGACATTCAACCTTGTCCTTTATAACTGATCCAATGTGTTCACAGACGTTCAGGTCAGGAGAATTTCCTGGCCATTCTTCACTTCCAAAGAAATCGATATCATGGTTCTGCAACAACTGTTGAGTGGCTAATGCCTTAAAGCAGGGGGCCTTATCGTGCAGAAGTGTGACCTGATTGACATCTATAACATTGTTTGGGTTTCTTAGAAAAGGAATGACATGCTGGGATAGAATATATCACGAAAATACTGTCCATCCCAACTCTGACCATTTGGCTTCAGCACCCACATGAGCTTCTTTGCAATGAACAAAACAAACACACTAACACAGTCTGGACTTTTTAATAATTCGCGATAATGTTCATTGTTATCGATTTCATCTGGTGTTGTGGCCCACACTCGATCATTTTGGTAGTTAGGCCAATGTGTTACATAAACAAAATATTCATCGGAGACAGCTAAATGCATGAAATCATCCACATCCCAATCTTCAAGATAATGGGCAAACCACATTGTCATCGATGTTAAGTTGAGTTTTTCTTGGCTTTGGAAGCTCATGCCAAGGCTTTAATTAAACCTTGCCTATGACGGTACAGTCGAATGATCTCACCACTAACGATCTTTCCTCTCAACACTTCGATATCTCTAGAAAGTTTAGCACAGCTGTTTTTCTGCTTACACGTACCACTTTCAATGATGTCCTTTGTTTCCTGAGAGAGTGGCAAATTTGGGTGCCCAGATTTGGTTGTCCATTTCACATTCATCCAAAGTTTTATTCCAATTCCTTTTGACAAAGTGCTCACTTCTTCGCAACTTTTTGGCAACCCATGAACGTGTTGTAAAGGTGGCTCCACATCACGAGCTTCGCGAAATATTATTGCTCGTATGTGATCTATCACACGTTGCCTCTCCGAATCATCAATTAATTGAGAAGCCATTATATTATCACTTTATCAGCTAGAGTAATTTTAATACCTGCAATAAATAAAGAATTTTATATATTTTTATAATCACTAAATACTATTTCGATATAAGTAAACATGTAAGCTGCAAATGGGGGGGGCTAAGGTTTTTTGGAACCCCTTAGATTGTGATTCTTGCCACAAGAAAAAAATATAAGAACCTTTTTGAAGTTTCCCTGATTATGTTAATGAATACAGATAGATTATTCAGTAAGAGTGATAATTTATTTATTAATAAATTCATCAAAAAATTAAGTTGATGCACTTGTATTTTTAAAATTAATAGATTATAAGTCAGTTTTCCTAAACTTTAAAATAAATTGAACTAGGAGTTTAATTATTTATTGAATATAATGAATAAAACCATTTTCAGAGTGATCAGATCAAAGATGAATGGATGAAAGAAATTTGTGTTAAAGAAGAAACAGACTTAACTCATCATGAAGCCAACATTAAGGTAAATATATTTATGTTCTTCTTGATTACAACTTTGTTAAAATAATCTACTGGCTGTGATACTTATCTGCTTGTGAAGATTTTGGAGTTTCTCCTGGGATAGTGTCCCTTCCCCAAGTGACGCCTGAATGAAAATGATGATAATCACTCATTGTTTCTCTTCTGAACCATTACAATGTTCATGGGTGGGTGTGAAGACATAATTTGCACTTGATGTGGTATGTGAACATTTTATGTTGTCTTTCTCTTTGTATTATTTATTTTCACTTAATACTTCAACAAAGGAACTAACATTATTTATCTTTGGAGTAATTTCAGAATTTACCTTAAACTAGTGTTTACAAAACACAACTAAATTTTATGCTTTTAATGTTGTTTCCCACAGATTATAAAAAATTTTACTTGTTATACAATTAGTAAAAGAGAAGTCTTAATTGAAATAGGCCTAAGGAAATGAATAATGTGGCCAAGCAAGCAACAAGAATAGGCTTAGGGCCTGAAGGCAAGTTTCCTTCCAGTGTGCCCTAGGAAAGATTAAATAAGTTTGCTATTATGACTTCATAGTGGGATAGTGTCCCTTCCCCAAGTGACGCCTGAATGAAAATGATGATAATCACTCATTGTTTCTCTTCTGAACCATTACAATGTTCATGGGTGGGTGTGAAGACATAATTTGCACTTGATGTGGTATGTGAACATTTTATGTTGTCTTTCTCTTTGTATTATTTATTTTCACTTAATACTTCAACAAAGGAACTAACATTATTTATCTTTGGAGTAATTTCAGAATTTACCTTAAACTAGTGTTTACAAAACACAACTAAATTTTATGCTTTTAATGTTGTTTCCCACAGATTATAAAAAATTTTACTTGTTATACAATTAGTAAAAGAGAAGTCTTAATTGAAATAGGCCTAAGGAAATGAATAATGTGGCCAAGCAAGCAACAAGAATAGGCTTAGGGCCTGAAGGCAAGTTTCTTCCAGTGTGCCCTAGGAAAGATTAAATAAGTTTGCTATTATGACTTCATCTTAAAAGTGAGACTGAATTCCCATGGGCAATTTAGGGTGTGACTGTTGCCCTCCAAAAATCAAAAAATGGTCCTACAATGCTGTTCAAAGTTTTAGTGTTGTGTATTTATCTAGGAAACACCCCTGTAAATTTTCTTGGAGATTGGTGCATGTTTGAGCTAGCACCGTCGTACCAGCAAGTATTGCTATTTCAGCTTATGAACTTCATAAATAAGTGTGAAAATAGCACATTTTATCAGATTTTCATTTCCAGGTCTGGAACGCTGATGCACAAATTTTCCACATATTATTTTATTGCATTTAATTTTAATGATGCTCTTTTCTTTTCCCTTGACAGTGATTTGATGATGTGAATAGAGAATTTAATCATGGATACATGGCAAGATGATGAGTATGTCAGAATGTTATTGGGCACCATACCCCGAGAAGAAGAAAAGGAAATAAAGGGCTGCAAACTGCCAACTAATAGGCAGGTCTTACTATGTCTGTTAGCAAACCTTCGGGATATGCATTGGGACCAGGCTTTATCTGCCACCATTGACAATGTGCTTTTGCATTAATACCAGAAGGCGAATGTCCCGACCATTACAGGCAGGAACAATATTGGCCGAGTGATTAAAACTTACTATGACAAAGACTACATGATGCTTATGAAAAAGAATGAGGATAGAAGATGGGCTGATGATCCTGGAATTATGAAGTTTAAATCAGAATTGAGCCTGACGATGAAATTTTATAAGAACACAGTGTTGAAAGACATGGCGGCTACGAAAAAGGGGAAAACTCAGGCCGAACAAGATGCCATCGATACTGACATAATCTTTATGAAAAGCAGGCTAAGTGACAGAGTAGCTACCTAGTCTGGGGTAAACAAAGTACTCACAGAAAAGGTTCAGAAGCGACAGAAAAGGCAGATGCAAGAAGAGAAGCGACAAGAGAGAGAGAGCAATGTGATCATGCTGAGAATGTACAGGCTGATATTGATTCACCTATTAGCTCTGATGAGGATGATGACATTGATGAGGCCAGCACTGCTGAACCAAAGAGAAAACATCAGAGAACAGTGAAAGAGGGAGTTTCAATTTTTGTGCCCCATGATATTCTGAAGTCGGCAGAACTTGTTTCATGCAGTGTTCGAAACAACATCTCGCCGACCCAGCTGAGTGCAATTGTGTACTCCCTTGTATCTGCATGTGGTGGAGATACATCAAAGCTGAGTCTAAATGCAAGGACGGCCCACCGATACCGAGCTTCCATCATGTCAGAAATAAGTTTAAAAATCAAGGATGAATGGCAACCATCAGACAAAGTACTGGTGCACTGGGATGGTAAACTTATGGACACGCTGGATTCCAAAGGCACTGATGACTGCCTGCCCATTCTTGTGTCTGGTGTCAATGGCACAAAGCTTCTTGGAGTCCCACCTCTTCCACATTTGACTCAAAAAGCTGGCCTGGTTCAAGGAGACTTGATATCAACAGCAACCAAACAACTTCTGGTCGATTGGGAGTGTGAACAGAATGTCGTTGGTATGGTTTTCGACACAACTTCATCCAATACAGGTAAACCTATTTCAAACATCAGCGTGAATTTATCACGACATTAATACCAAAATACAGTGAATGATTTAACAGAAATCTGCAAAAAGCACGTGCCTGAAATGGTGGCCTTAAACTACAATTACATTTTTTTTTCAGGACAAAAAACAGCTGCTTGCGTCTCCCTCCAAAAGGAATTAGACCGTGCCGTATTCTGGTGCGCCTGTCGCAGGCATGTGGGCGAAGTCATCCTAGGTGTTTGCTGGGATTGCTTGAAAGTGGAAGGCTCTTCAAGTCCAAACATAATGGTTTTCCAGAGGTGAGTCATAAGCTTTACAAAATAACAAGGAATATTATTATCTAATGAACAAATTTAGTGGAATTTCTTTTATTAGACTTATAAGATATACTAATCAATCTTAATACCCCTAAAACAATATTATAGATTAGTATGAAATACAATAATCCCAATAATTGCATTTCTAGGTTCAAGAACCATTTCTCTCAACTGGTGTACAATGAAAAAAAGAAATACTACTACCCCGCAATGCCTGGAGTGTTTGAGGAGCGCCAGCAGGAGATGGCTGACTTCTTCCGTGAATCTCTAGCCCAACCATTTACACGTGGCGACTACAAGGAGCTGGTAGAGCTTTGTCTGCTGCTTGTAACTAAAGGATCCGAGCCAGTGAACTTCACAATGGTCTACCCCGGCGCACTTCACAAAGCAAGGTGGATGGCTAAACTGCTCTATACCCTCAAGATTGTTCTTTTGTCAGGCCAGATCAAAGAGCAGTTTCCCAAAGCCGAGGTTGTGACTAAAAGTCAAATCAGCAAGTTAGAATGGTTTGCTGTGTTCACAGTTGCTGTTTATGTCCCATGGTGGATTGTTTGCCCCATTCCAGCAAGTGCGCCACTGAATGACTTGAATTTGGTCGAAACCTTGGCTGAATTTGCCCCATATGATGCCACAATAGTTGACAAAGCATGTGTGGTACTCGGTAGACACACTTGGTACCTAACTGAGGAGTTGGCCCCACTGGCTTTGTTCTCGTCCCAAGTACAAGAAAGGACAAAAGAGGAGATGAGGAAGGCCCTTCTTTGCCATGAAGGCACTGAAGTTACTAAGAGAGAGGGGCTCAATCATGGCGGCTATGGAAAGCCATATCTTCCCCCTGTCCCAGAAAGTGGCACTGCCCTGGTGGACCTAATTGGGCCTGACTCAAGCCGGTTCTTCACCATTTTAGGCATGCCCTATCAGTTTCTCCACAGTCCAGCCAGTGAATGGGCGGATCATGATGACTACCTGAACATGAAACGGGTTGTGGACAAGCTTCAGGTCGTCAATGAGGCTGCAGAGCGTGGTGTAAAACTTTGCCATGACTTTCTTAATGTTGCCAGGGATGAGGAGCGCTTTCAAGAAGTCCTTCAAGTAGTTGAAAATGACAGACTCTGCGTTCCTAATCAGCGCAAATGATCATCTGTTTCCGAACAGAAATCATGGTTTCTTGCTCTAGAGAAATAATACCTTGTGAATATATGATAAAACCCCTTAATGTACCATGAGAGAATAAGAATGATCAACTTTTTTGTGTTAGTGATAACAGCTTTTAATTAAGACAGGCAAATGATTTGTGTTAATATCCCTTATGATGGTTGTGTAATCTCATATATAGGCGCGTATGCCGTATAAGCAAAATCACTATTTTTCAAATTGCTGGTGCTCACTCGAATATGCATGAATCTTCAAAAAATTGCACGTGGGTATTTTTTATGTCAATATGCAACACCAAAATTTTGAACAGCATTGTAGGACAAAGTTGGGGCAACTGTCACACCCCTAATGGGCATAATGGGACTACTAAAATAAAAATGCAAGGAAAGAAGAAATGCAAATATCTGATGGACTGCTGTACCTCTCTTAGATTGCATTTGATGAAAATATTTTGACATTTTTTCCTCATTGTCACAGATTTGTGACTATTTTGTTCCACTCAACTAGAGTTGTGATCCTGTAGAGTTGATGTGACTTGTCAATGTTACTCCAGGCTAATAATATCCAAATAGAAAAATAATTGTATACCTATAACAGAACAGCCTTAATACAAATAAAACAATATTGCATGAGCTTACTTTACTTTGGGAATGATTTCTTTGACTCAATTACACTCCCACATTCAAATTTAACTATCAGTTAGTTGACACAAAATGACCCAATTTGTGATAGTGGAAAATCTTAGTAATGATTAGTATCTACAATTTAGCAATTAGAACTTGGTACTTAAGAATAGTATTCTTGCAATTTATACCCATATTGAGTACACTATTGGGCCATCATTGTCATACAAGCCATACCAATGTTAACACCAGTTGTAAGTATTGTCCATTCATGCTTTAACACTTTATGTGCCAGAAACTCTCTTAGAATGCCACACTGAATGAATAAACCTTATTTCTGCCCATCAAGACTTTGTGCTTAATTTCCAGACAAATTAGTTTTTTTTTATTGGGCAACCAACAGTTGAAATGGATTGTTCCTTGTGGTGGATACTCCAGAGAAGCTTTGAAAGCTCTTGACTCTGAAACTTTGTACTTATGCCAGCTAGCAATTTTTCCCAGTAGCCACTAGGAATTTTTCCTGTCTAGCTATTTCTCACTTGTTCATGGATTGGCCCTTCTCTCTTCTACACCCATTCAAGCTGGAGTTGCTGGTAAACTGACAAGCTGTTCAGTGCCTCCACTGATTCTGCCTTTAGAATTATTATATTATACATATCTGTGCCCTGAAACAATTGCCTCACCATATTCTTACTAGGGATGGAAAATAACTGAAAAGTGTAAAACCAGTTTTCACCGTCGCTGTATTCTTAAAGCCAGTTTTTACCAGTTTTCACTGATGAGATTCTGTATGCTTTTTAGGGAGGTAAATGATCAAAATATTAAACGGAAATAAGGTTTCAATTGATTCAATCAAGTATGTGTAACATTTGAATTAAAAAGTTTATTATCGAACTTGATTTTTGAAATAACACTTGAGAAAACAAAGATCATTGTCTGACTGATCTGACATTCTTGATCGAATCTTTGTGACGAATAAACCAGCAGCTGAAAACACTCTCTTGGACTCTACGCTGGTGGCTTTTGTTGTAAGCAACGCCTCGTACATTCGATCAAAATTTTCGCTTCTACTCAAAGTAGCTTCAAAATATTTGAATTCATTGTTTCCGTCAAAAGTCTCAGAAGAATCTTTCTTGGGTTTCATTTTCAGTTTGTTCATCTCACACATGTACTCATTCATAAGTTGATCATTATTATTTACTTCACGACCTGAGCTGCTTTGTGAATCTTCGAGTTTTGAAGCAATTGATTGGACTTGGTCATCTGTTTCTGAAATCTGGCAAGCTTCTGGAAAAAGCCTCTTAAATGTATGATCTGCATACTTCTTAAGTGCTTGTCTTGAAGGAAAGAGGAATGGTGCTGATGATTCATTTTTCCAGACCTCGGGATTGTGGAGAAAACTCAGCAAGGCGACAGCTTCTTTTTGTCTTCTTGATGAGTAGCGATCAATGAGACATTGACGTAGCTCAAAAGCTAAAGGATTGTTTTTGCTTTCAAATTTATCCCAAATGAACTTCATGGAAGAATCAGCTTTGAGCAAATTTGCATCTTCAGAGCAGAGTCCCTTCAAAGCAATTTCCAGCGGACAAAGCGTGTCAAAGAGGCTCTTTAGAGCATTCCATTCTTCATCTGAAATCGTTTCTGTTGAGCATATCACTCTGAGGGCCTTTGGAATGCAATTTTTGAGTTTCAAAAATCTTTCTATCATGGCCAAAAGACTCTTCCACCTCATTCTACAGTCAAGGATAAGCTTGATTTCCTTTCCATTAAATTCATTTTTGGCAAAATCCTGCAATCTCTCATTTTTCAAAGGAGACTTTTGAAATATGTAGCAGATTTTTCTTACCTTATTTATTACTTTTAATTAATCTTCTTGAAGTTTTGGAAGAACTACGTCATTTGTCACTCAAAAATTTTATCAGTGCATAAAATTTCACACTCATCTTCACTTAACTCATGTGTAGAGTGTTCATCTTCTTTGATGACTTCATCTTCAGGGGTAGGGTCACTTTCCCCTTCAACTGAATTTTCAGTAGTTTTTGAATTCAAGATATCTGAAATCGCGATGTGTTGCTGGTGATCAGGTACTATTTCTCTTCCAAATTTGACCATTACTGAGGCACCGTTGGTGGTGCAACCCATGATATGCTTATCTAGGTCCAAGCCAAAGTCTTCCAATCTTTTCCTAACAATTGCAATAGTTTTGGTGCTATCGAGAAAACCATTTATTTTCATGAGACCAAGAGACCAATGTTGATTTTCATCATAAACATTAATATATATCTTTGGTTTTGCGAAGATGTATACTCATCCATAGTTAATGAATAGTGGATTCCTTGTCTCACCTGATTCTTGAAGTAGTTGACCAATTCATGTTTCTTTTTCTCATAAAAACTAAGCACTATTTTTCTGACACCATTATGGGAAGTTGGATGAGGCTTGTCGTATTTTATCTTTCTTAGGCTTTCTTGAATGAATTCACTTTTAGCAATTGATTGGAAACTCAGTCCATCTACACATGCAAGTTTTGAAATTTCCTCTTCTATGGACTTTTTTTGCAGAAACTCTTCCACTGTTCTTTGTTTCTTCAATGGCTGATTAATCTGGTCGATGTTTATGCCATGAATATTTTTCATGTGGGATGATAAACTTGAAGTAGAACCTCCACAACATTTTAAAACTTTGTGACATGTCATACACTCTGCTTCTTCTTTATTCTTATGAGTGAAATGATACCAAGTATTTGATTTCTTTGACATGATGAAGTGTTAAATCTTAGAATCTTAACTGATCAATGTGCAATCATCCACATAACATTCAAGATTGAAGCATCAATTATTTACACTTATAAACAAACAAAAAATGATACAAAATGATGCAAAACATAATTACTATGTTTTTAAACGTTTGGAAACATTTGTATGGGAGTTTACCTAATCTTAGCCTATATGTCCATTTATATTCTACATACTCTTGGCTTTAGCCAATATATGAGATTTGGCAGATGTGCCTTGGTGGTGTTGTGGTTAGTGTCACTGACTATGAATCCATTGGCCCCAGGATCAAGACCTGGTGATGGCAGCTGGTGCATAGCAAAACCCAGTTGTTCATCCTTCCACACAATAAAGAAAGTGGTTGGTAGATAAACGGGTACTCCACATAGCCTAGTGGTTAGGACACTGGGCTGCTGGTGGGGCTTGGTTTGGATTCTACGTTAAACTGTAGGTCTAAGGTGGAGTGAAAAGCTTGACCTTCATCAGAATGAACAATTTGGGCAGAAGCAAACCAAAGGTTTACCAAAGTAGTATACCAACGGCAATAGATTATAATGAATCCAAATCCAAATCTTGTGTAAATTGAGATAAGTGATGCCCATGCCTATTTATCATGACATTTCTCCAAAAGGGGACTCAGTGAGCTTGTAATTAGCAATTTAGTTTGAAAAGTAATGCAAGTCATCTCTGCCAAATTTCTCAAGTTGGATCTCAACTCCCAATCTGTTTTTACTTGGGTCCTAATTTCTGAAACATCATCTACCCTTCCTCTGTGTGCGTAGTATTTATGTATTTACTCATATTTACAACATTTGTTGTCTACTTCAGAGATTTAATTAGGTTAATAAAATAATCATTTCGGCTACCAAGCTTTACCATATATCTGGCCCACATTGAGTTTCACAGGAACCATATTGCCCTAGGTTATGTGGCAACTTTACATTGATCAGTTGTTCTCACATGACCAATTCTGGCTAATCAGGATCTTTGTAACAGCTACAGTGAGCTGGTCTCCATGAAGCTCAATATGTTCCATACATCTTAACTGACATCTTTTGTTATATGTAAATTTGTTGTCCTTACCAAGGTCATCTGCTAGATGACTCGCATCTATTTGTTTTTCCTTATACGTACTAAGGAAAAACAAATTTTTGTTTTTATTTAATTAAAACATATTATAAAGCACATCATAAAGCTCACCTTATAATGTTCCCAAACAGCATTTCCAACTGAGCAGCACAACACTCAATCTCATGGCAGAATGAAGGAAATTGATTGATTGTTTAAATTTTTATGTATGGAAGAACTCGGCTAGTAAAGCTATTCACATCCTCTGAGACCAATATACAAAATTTTATGGGAGAACATCAGCTCTTCCTACATCAAGTAGAGGGTTTATTATTATTGGGATGAGATAGGAAGAGAAAGCACACCATAACCATAAAGGGATGAATATGAGGTCTGTTAGTACTACTAAACATGAACTGATAAAAATGGAATGAAGTACTAAGTCAACAGTAACAGCCAGATGGAGTAACTAGGAGGTAACTGATTAATAAACCTGTGGAAATGGAAAAGGAAATTGTTTACTTTGTATCATGCCCCAAATCCATTTTGCCATACACCAGATTTCATGCTAAAATTCACCACATCCACTTCCTTACACACTGCATCTATTTTGACATGCTATGCTCATAAACCTGAAACTTCACAAACTTTAAAACACTCTATTCTAAAAGTTTTGCTGATTCCTAATTCTTGTATATTCTTTTAATTAACTACTTTGGCTTATTTTGCCACATTAAATCCTATCATTATATACATGTGTTCTATCACAATTAAATTGTTTATTGATATTTGATTCAATGAAATAAAAGGTGTAACATTAGGTGATGGCTATACTTATGCCTCATTGGTTTAACTGAACACATCCCATTTACAAGACAAACACCTGTTCAGATGTTTACATGTGGACTGTCACTTAGCTCTTTTTGTGATTGATTTTAGGCCTACATGAAATTTTTGTAATCTATTAAACCTAACTTCTGTTTCATTTATATATTCCAGATTCTATTATTTTACATTTATTAATAAACCCCAATGTTGCAATACCATCACTTAGTTCATTCACATACATATATATACTTTCATTGAATGAGGAAAAGTAGTTGTGACACTCGAGGTTGTTATTTTCTATAAAAGTAGTGAGAGTCACCTTCTAATATTGTTGTCTACCTTCATGTCTGACAGTGTGAACAACTCTGGAGAGAAGTGTATGAAATCTATTATTCAGTTATTTTACAGTTGCCACTTTGAGAATAGGGTAGCATAAAAAAGAAAGTGTGTAGTGTGTACCCCGCAGTACCTCAAAGTAGTATAAAAGCTTTAAAATGAAGCTTCAGATTTTCAGAGGATGGGTACATTAATAAAATGTCAGTGAAATTTTAAATTTTTATATTTCCTCTCCAATCATTTATAAACTTGCATTTGAAATATTTCCTTGGGAGAGCCAATACATTTGTTTGTATTAGAGTTCTGCTGTGAACATTAATTTAGATGGGTTTTCTTATAAAGTTAAATTATTCAGCAATGTTAGGCTTCATGAAGTGAGGCCACTGACCTATATTATATTTCTAAATTGGGGGTTTATTAAGTGTCATTCCTGTTCATTCCCTTAATTTCCTTAATAATAATAGTTTTATTGTTCTTTACTACATATATAACTTATAACACATACAAAGGGTATACAGATAATAACGCAACAGCACATATATATGTGGGCTGACTAAAAATATCTGGGACATTTATTTGCAGGAAAATGAAAGTTACTCTGAGTTATCTCCTTCAAAGTATGATCCTTTTGATCGTATGCAGCGATTCCAGCAATTGTTATAATAATGTTTCAGACCAACAAAGACCCTAGGATCCACTCATGGCTGGTTCTTCCACTGTTCAATGCATCTCTGGTAGGCCTGTTTGGTAATGGCCTGCCATTGCTGTGTTGTATTCAGTTATATTGCTGCAATGTCTTGAAATCTTTTCCCCTTAAGGGTGCTCTTCAGCTTGGGAAAGAGGAAGAAGTCACTGGACCAAGTCTGGTGAGTAAGGTGGATGGGGAACCACAGGGATGCTGTGCTTGGCCAAGAATTCCCTGACACTCTGGGCCATGTGGCATGGTGCATTGTCATAGTGCAAATGCCAGGTGCTGGTAGACCATTTGTGAGGTTGTTTCCAATGAACTGCATCTCAAAGGGATTGCAGAATGGTTCTGTAGATGGTCTAATTCATAGTCTGGCCTTGCCTCCACATCAAAGAAAGCAATCAGCATTGTCTTGACATTTGACTGGACTTCCCTTTCTTTTTTCAGCCAAGGTGAGGATGGCATCTTCCACTGTGATAACATTTGTTTTGTCTCAGGGTCATAGCCATAAACCCATGATTCATCCCTTGTGATAATGCTTGGCAAGAAGGTGGCATAATGTTTGGCATGTTGCAGCAGTTTGTGGCACATTGTCACATGCTGTTCTGTCTGATCCTGCGTGAGAAGCTGGGGAACAAGTTTTGCTAACATGCATCTCATTCCAAGATCCTGTGTCAGTATTGCTTGATGTGGTGAATGAAATGCTGAGTTCATCAGCAATCTCTCTGATTGTGATGTCAGAGGTTGATTCCCATGAATTAATGCATTGACAGTCAACAGTCTCATTGGTTTACATTACATTAAGTTTCCAGCAGAACTTGATGTGCACACATTGTTCTTTCAACACCCATTTCACAATACAATGGAAGGAAAAACATGCCTGCACTGTAATTCAGCTCACTCAGGACTGAGCTAGGCTGCCACCCTCCCCTTCCCTATGTGATGTCAGGCGATGTTGCCAAGTACCCTACATGGTTGCCACTTGGATACTGTTAATAGTTTCCTTGCAAAAAAAACTGTCCTGGATATTTTTGATCAGCCCTCGTATAGACGTATACCTTTCCTTTCAACCTTTCAAATGTTCCATGGATTGATTCCTCATTTCACAAAGGTCAAGCTTGTTGGCTTGGTGAAGTAAGGAGTTGGTTTCTTGTACTGTCCACCTCATATAGCCAGGTACCCCCTGCTCATTGGGGATTGTTCTGAGCCAGGCATCTAATCTTTTGAAGATGTCCACTGCAACACCACTCATGTTCCTTAGTTTTGGCAGCTAGTTAAACAGTCTTGGCTCCTCTTGCAACAAAACTATTTTCCATCAGGGTTGAGCATGTTCTCTGTCTAGCTTTTAATTTGGGAACATGACTGTCTTTCTTTTCTACTTTCCACTGTTGTTTGGGGAGTTATAGGGTTCAGAGTAAGATTAGAGGCTAGTTTCTCCATTATTTTCCAAGTGTAAATAATGGTGTATCTCTCTCTCCTTCTTTCCAGTGAATATAGGTTTAATTTGAGTTACCTTTCCCAGTAATTTAGTTCTTTGCACCTATTGATCTTGGCTGTGAAACGTGTCTGAATCCCTTCTAGCTGACTGATGTCTTCTTTTTTATTTGGGGATGTTAGGACTGAGCAGTTGAGGTGTACCAGAATTTCAGTTCCATTTCCTGTTGACTGGAATTCCAGCCATTTATTGTGAGTTCCGGTTCTAGCTGGAACTCTGTCTGATATCTGACCAATCTGGAATCATTCAGTTTTTAATGATATTAAATAAAAAAAGCATAAAAAGAAAATAGAATTATAAACAGATTTTGATATATTTATGTTGTCCTTATCCATTCTTTTGGCTACTTGCATGTATCAAATAACAAATGAAATAAAAGAAGACCCTGATTTACAAAAGGGTTAGATTCCTGAAAAACCTTTCATAAATTGGGGAGGATTTTCCCATTGACTCCCATTATAAAAGCTGAGATACGTTCCAGCCCCCCGAAAAATCCCACCCATAACATAATAGTTACATAAAAATAAGTTACATAAAATTATATATTTTAAATAGAACACGTATAAATTGTACAAAAGTAAATATTTAAACAGAAAGACATGTAATAGTAAGTATACTGAAGAAAAATTGAGTACTGTAGATACTATACTTATGAAAAAATAGAGATGCTT
Organism: Bathynomus jamesi; assembly: GCA_023014485.1. NCBI lineage: Eukaryota > Metazoa > Arthropoda > Malacostraca > Isopoda > Cirolanidae > Bathynomus > Bathynomus jamesi. The sequence continues at coordinate 24,157 of JAJOZX010008703.1, forward strand.
AAGGTGATGGTGTGGCTGGAGTTATGGAGTTACTGGGTTGTAGGTGATAGGGCAGAGTGGATTTCTGCCTCACCATCGTCATCTTCAGTAAAGGAGCAGGAAAGAGGTTCCACTAGAGCTGGAGAGTCCACATCATCATTGTTGTCACTTGGCAGTGTTGGGGGGGCCTCTTCAATGAAGATAGGGTTGTTGTCATAGCCAGAAGCTGGTTGAGGAGCAGGTGGCTGTGCAGCATTGGTCTGAAGAAGGATGTTAGCCTGGTCTGCTTTGCCCTCAGCTGCTTTTCTCAATAGAGTTCCTGGTAGGGCATTAGCAGACCCTTGATACCCTGCTCAATCTTGAGGCTTGTTTCTCTGTTGGAGTCATTGTCACCCAGCTTCTGGACATAAGCATCAATGTTTGACAATGCTTCAGAGTGAAGTTTTGCATTAACATCCATTCTAGCTCCCATTCCTCTTCCTCTACTGCCCGATCTTGCTCCATCTCCATGAGTTCTTCATTGATGAGCTTTTGGTGGTGGGATGCCAGGAGATCATTGATATCATCCTCTTCAGTTTTGGTGAACCCAACATCATGGGCAAGGCCCACAATTTCCCTAACCACTGGCTCTGTGCTGGGGAAACCACAGAACTCATGCATGCAGTCTGGCCAAAGGGTCATTCCATGTCAGTTCAATGGTGAAAAAAACGTGACAATCACCAATTTTTTTGAAAATTGGCACACTTATAGATCTCTGTGAGAAAAACAGAATGACACTTGTTTCAACACTCTAGGTCATGTGGTTCCAGAGATATGGCCCTTCAAATTTTGTAAAAAAAAGGTTAATTTCCAAGGTCATACCATATTTCAACATGAAATATCTCGGCTCCTATTGCACTTACAGAGAACCATTTAAACACTATTTTAAAGCTTTTAAGCAGATCTACAACTTTGTTTCTATTCATATTTTACCTCTGGTAAAAAAAAAAAGTTGATCTTATTTTTGACCTTTGACCTTGTGTAGGTCATTTGATGTCACAACCGATTTTTTTCTCCTTTCACCCAATTTTGGGTACACATGTTTACCTTAACCTAAAACAAGATTTTTAGTGTTGATTAAGTTAGTATAGATGTTACAGCCATTTCAGTGGACCATACCCACCTCCATTTTGACCAAGTACCTTTTTCTACCAAACTTTGGAACACTGTATCTTTGGAACTGTTTGAGCTAGAGTGTTGAGAAAAGTACCATTAGATTTTTCTTACTGAGATATATAATGTCTGCTAATTTAAATACGGTATATGAACATTTTATTTACTAATATGCCAGAAAAGTACTAACACAATATAACAATGGCTAAATAAATAACTTTGGCATCAATTATTTAAATTTAAGGATGCTTTTAATACAAAAAATTTTTTAGAAAAATCCATAATAATTTTTCTAGTCCTAATATCCCCATATAAAAAAGAAGACACTAGACAGCTGGAGGGGATCCAAAGAAGCTTCACAGCCAAGATCAATGGGTGCAAAGAACTAAATTACTGGGAAAGGTTACGAGAACTAGACGTATATTCACTGGAAAGGAGAAGAGAGAGATACACCATTATTTACACTTGGAAAATAATGGAGAAACTAGTCCCTAATCTTACTCTGAATCCCATAACTCCCCAAACAACGGTGGAAAGTAGAAGCGGTAGACTGTGTCATATTCCCAAATTGAAGGCGAGACAGGGAACATCCTTAACCCTGAAAGAAAATAGTTTTGTAGTGAGAGGACCAAAACTGTTTAATCAGTTGCCCAAAGACCTAAGAAACACGAAGGGAGTTGCAGTGGAAATCTTCAAAAGAAGACTAGATGCCTGGCTCAGAATAATCCCTGATGAACCGGGTGTACCTGGCTATGTGAGGTGGAGAGCGCAAGAATCCAACTCACTACTTCACCAGGCCAACTCGAGAGGAGGGGCGACAAGCTTGACCTTCGCGAAATGAGAAATCATCACGCAGAACCTTTGTAAGGTTGTATATATATATATATATATATATATATAGTTAATGCATTTCTAAGCATTGGTATTGACAATATAAAACAATATTAGCAGCAACAATAATAATATGAATATGACAATTTATTATTGTTTTTATAGATTTGATGTCCACACATCAGTTGCTACAGGAAGTATACATACACATGTGTACATTTTTTTTATCCAGGAAGGAGGAGCCAAGGGTGACTGCAAAAGCACCCCCTACCCACATAGGAGAAAAGAGCCAAAATCAATGGATTGCGGGAGATTGTTCCAGAGTTCATGAGTTGTGTAGATGAAAGATTGAAAATATTCATTGACTCTTGAGTTGGACAGAAAAAGAACGAGAAAGTGTTGAAAGGCTGATGCTGCATGCTCTCCTTAAAGGAGGAGGTATGCAATTAGAGAGTTCAGAAAAGCAGTGTCCCTTATAATAGCAATAGTAAAGAGGGTGAGGCAACATTGCAGTGAAGAAAGAGGGATTGAAAACAGTCAGTAAGAGGCAGGAAATTGATGAGATGAAAAGCCTTTGATTCCACTTGGTCAAGTAGAGCTGTGTGGGTTAAGCCACTATACAAGAAGCATACCCTATACAGGGGTGGATAAGACCCCTGTACAGAAACAGCAACTGAGTGGGAGTGAAGAAGCTGTGGAGGTGGTACAGCACACCTAAACTTTTAAAAGCTGTTTTAGAAAGAGAGTATATGTAATCTTTCCAGAAAAGGAAAACTAAGAATGCCAAAAGAAGAGGAAAGATTGAGTTGTGTGTTGTTGAAGGTCACGGGATAGTTGTATGGAAGATTGTGACAAATAGACAGATGGAGGAACTGAGTGTTTGAGGCATTGAAAGCCACAAGGTTTTCTCTCCCCTAATCAGATATAGCAGAAAGATCAGAGGTTAGGTGTTCCATAGCCATCCCATGTGAATCATGGTGACTGTTAAGAGGGATGCTTTCGGAAGTAGGTGGAGAAGTGAAGAGTGGAATCAGAGGGTATAGAATTCAGAAGATTCAAGTTTGGGAATACATGAACAAGTTAGGTCATTGCTACATATATGCAACATCCACCTATAGAGTGAAATTAAGTATAGAGAAAGTAAGAGGGTACAGAAAAGGGGTTGCCATCAGTTGTCCCAGACACCTGAGTTTCAGTGAGGAAAAGATGAGGTTCAGAGTTGGCGAGGTGGTGTTCAACAGATTGAAAATTTGAGAAAAGGCCACAAATGTTGCAGAAATTAATGGAAAGTGAATCAGACAGGGGCCCAGAACATCTCAAATGGGTGGTAGCAGATCTAGCCCTGCGCTCCTGGTATTGGCAGGGAGGAAGCCAGAAGTGGGGCATTTATGGTCCCCTCCCCAGAGGACTCTGAGGCTCTTGAAGTTTATGCCATTTTTTTAATTTTGAAAAGATTATGTATTGTGTAAAATGCATTTATATGTAGTGAGGAGTAGGGGAGAAATGTATGTTTGAGAACATGCTGGACTGCTCACAGAGTCATATACATAAATATAGATGCGTGCGCACACACGCGCACACACACACGTATGTATGTATGTCCATAAGTACTCACCTGCATACATATATATATATACATATATATATATACACATTTTAACTGCAAACAACACACAGTATAATTAACGTAAAGAATGACACTTGTATAGAAGAATGTTCCGCACAAGATGAGATATATATATATACACACACACACATGCACAGCATACATTTTATTAAACAAATGGGATAGTAATGCTTTCATATATTTACATAGAAAAGAACTACCATTAACCAGCAAATTTTATGCTTTATTGGCAGAATGGAGTTATGGTAAATCTTGATAGATAATGCTGTGTAGCAAAGTTATGTACACTAGCTTTAAAGATATAGAGGTGAAGAGAGAGAGAAGTACACAGAGATTATCTGTTGTAAGCTAGAAACATATGTTTAGAAATATATACAGTTGGGATATTCAGCTAATATTACAGATTCACATAACTTACATATAGGTATTCAGCCAAGATTGTACCTTCTTATTTGTTTAGATATTAGATGCTCAAATATAATTAATAAATTTTATAAATTAAAATGTCAAAATATTAAATACCTTATTTAATAAAAGGAGTTGGTTGGTAGATAAATGGGTACCCTGGGTAACCTAGTGGTTAAGAAGCTGGGCTGCTGCTAGGGTGTGATTTGGATTCCACATTAAACTGTAAAAATGGAGTGACAAGCTTGACCTTTGTCAGATTGAACAATTTGGGCAGAAGCAAAACCAAGGTTAACCAAGGTTAACCAGGTTATTCAGAAAAAAAGAAAAATTACAAAGTTTTGCAATATCTAGTGTTTTTTTTTAATTAGATATGGGATATGACATTAATATAATTAAAGTATTTATCATCTGAATATGCCATTATGAAGCATGGAAGGTTTTAAGGCAAAATCAATGATACACACTTCATTTATCACAGAATGACCTGCACTAGGTCCGATATGCACAAATTCAGAGATAGGATGAGGACATTTCACTACCCTTTTGTCAATCTGCATGAGCTAAGATTCAAAGATAGCTCAGCACAAATTTTAAAATTTGTGGTAAATATAGGCAGTCCTCATTATATGGAAGGGTTACATTCCTAAAAAAGTTGTCTGTAAACCAAATTTCCATATAATGGTCCTTATTTTCTCATTAAACCCCATTATATAATGGGAAATGCATTCCTACAAAAGATTTTTCCAACCCAGAACTGCATAATAAACATAATTTTTAACTTTTTAAACATGTTTAAATAGAAAACAAAAATATTTTAATATATTTTTATAAATTATATTGTACTGGAGGAAATAAACTGCATAAATAGTTGTATTCACCTCCCAAAACTACTGATTATGCTTCGTGGTAGTGTTGTGAGTCATGGAAAGGAAGTCAGAAGGTGGGTGATGAAAGGGCAGCACCTTCTTCCACATCATCATCAGATGCTTCCTCGTGAAGCTGAAGGAGCAATGGAGGGTTGTCAGCTTCATTGTCTGACCCAAATTTTTATTGCAGTTTTCCTTCAAAAAATTAAATTTTCTACATTTCCATTGTGATACCATTTTCTTTTGGATTTCACCATATACTTTTGTAATCTAGCCATAAAAATCATCTAATCTTGCATTTTTTTTTTTGCTTGTAGGGCATTTAATATAGTCTGTATCATTGCTCAGCAGTGAAATTTCATTTTTAGCTTTTCTAAAAAAATTTCGTAATTAATTTTTGTCCATATAATGGACCTCGATACTAAAATAAAATTTGCATAAGTGTGAAATTCTGTATAAAGGGGTTCCGTAAAACAAGGACTACCTGTACTAAAAAATTTACTTATTAACACTTTTTCACAAGCAATTGTAAGTCCAGAACAAAGGCTCTAAGACTCTTACGTGCACATGTACATACAATACTATATGTGCCCACATGTGATATACATTACACCATTGCCACACATATAAGTCCTCAAGTAAATTACACATTAATTATAATTTCTAATATTAACATAAAATATATTACATACTTTATTACATATATATATATAACCAAAGGTTATATATGTAATAAAGTATTATTGTAATTAATGTAATGCTGCTATGGAAGCTTTAAGTATTGATTTAATATTGAAATAAACTTACTGTATAAGTGCAGTACATATTATACTTTAGCATTTGCAGCTGGCAGCAATACCCTGTAGCACATACCTTTTATGACTGGCTAGTTTATATCAAGTTGTGTTTCTTGCACTCCTCTGGATTATTACATTTTTTATAGTGAAAGTTTTTTGTATTAAATTTATTTTTTTTACATTTTTACTATTTATACTTGTTATACATTATTTTACATCGTGTTATATATACATTTATTGTATAATGATTTAAAAGCTTTTATTCAGGTAAAAATGACTTTATATTTAATTTTTTAAACTTTTATCTCTCTAACAGGTGGATAGGTGGGACCTGTTGTATATGTTAACCCCCCCTTTATGGCCCTTTGTCGGTTCGGATTCGAAGGGGGTTCTAGTTAGGGAGGCAAGCAACGGATATTTCTTCTGATTTTCTTCTATAATTTTCTAATTCTTTCTCTGATACTTTATAACTTTTCGACTTTACTAAGTTCCTCTGACGATAGCCCAACTCGAGGGGGAAAATAAAAAGTTTCTCTTACTGTAAATTTACTTCTTAAAATATACAGGTACTGCTCTGAATTTACAGGGTAGAGGTTCGACCTCCCTCCCGCAGCGAGGCTGCTAACCAGGGGAGGCTCTTCGCAGTCACCAAGGCAGCGTCTCGTAATGAAGTGTTCTTCATTTTACAAATACATGTATAAAATATGCCTGAATGTTGGGGGATGGCAGTTGGAGGTTAAGTTTCCCCCCCTTTTAAACACGATCAGGTGTTTGAAAGTTTCCAAATAAAAATAATAAAAAAAATAAAAATAAAAATTAATCTTATTTTTTTTTGCCACGTCTTCATTTCTGAAGGCGATATCATTTTGTTTGGGTTTATTACAATTATGATTGCGATTATGGATTACTTCCCATTCGCTTATGATTGTCCCTTACAGTTCGATTAAAGTACATTCTTACATTATATATAAAGTCATTACATTCAATTATAGTTTCATTGAAGTACATTACGTCGTTACCATTCTTACAGTTTTATATATATGGTTAGATTATATGGTTAGATATATGGTAGATTATATGGTCAGATTATATGGTCAGATTATATAGGTTATTATATATGGTTATTAGTACAACACAAGTACATGAGACATGACAAGATAATTTATATACAACATAATATGTTATATTACATTATATGTTATAGATTTGGATCAAAGCGAAAGATGTTGTTTATCTTAGAAACGTTCGGTTCTGCTGATTCGCGAATTTGAGCATTTAACTACTGTAAGCCTAACGAGTCTTGAGGGTGAACGCACTTAAAAGAAAAAAATACATGTGGACGTATTTTCCATGTAAGTAACAGAATAGGTTGTGTGCGTAATATAGACGCGTAAAATATGGACTGATAGGTTGATAGGTATCAGTAGACAATAGGTAGGAAACAACATAACTAATGATGTATAGAGAATGGTTTCTTTTTCTTTTTATTATTATTATTATTATTATTATTAAGGAATTTACCATACATTCAATACGGAAGATGTCCAAATACTAAACACGTGATTCAGTGTTCAAGGTATGGAAAACGTGAAGAGAATTAAGTTACTTTATGACGTCATAGTTATTAAATTTTGTACGTATAATACAAATCATTATTAGGAAGATTTACAAGAACGAATTAGAGACAAGAGTGGGTATTAATGACTAAGAAGTACAACTGCGGGTTCCAATCCTGTTATATGCAATGTGTATGCATAATCTAGGGACGAGGGTAAGATGCAAGACAATCATAATTAATTAATAACTTCTATAACAAATAAAAATGGATACGACTAAACCATAGGTATGGTAGATCGTAGGGTTTTGACACGATCAAGAATAGGAAGCCACAAGTAAAATCATTATCCAAACTCGCGTTAAGCGATTTTGGTTCTTATGTAAAAATGAATATTGATTATTAATTTCATTTTTACATTGCTCTCCCCTTTTTTTTTAAAAAAAAAAACGATATTTATACAATAATCTAATAGGGTACCATTAATACAATACAAATGAGAAAATAACATCCTAACTACTTCAAGTTAGATGACGAATTTTTTTCTTTACATTACAAATTTTTATACAGAACAAGTGAGTTATTATATAATATAAAAAATTCAAAGATTAATACTTCAATTTTATGCAAACAGAATAAAAGGATTAATACATTAATTTGGACAAACAATTAAGTTAGGCAAAGAATGGTATTGTTAATTTAAAAAGAAAATTTCTGTGGGGAAAATTACATACATACTGAATAGTAGGTAAAAGGGAAAAATATAAATTATTTTCCAAAGTTACCCTGATCGTGCAGTCTATAACTAATTTATTGACTATTGTAGGTAAAAATCGGATTACGTAATGGATGATGTATAGACCTGTGGTCTAGTGTGTATGTGTGTGTATTAGATACAAAGTGTGTATCTTATAAATTTGAGGGATAGATTAGCGGAGAGGATTCTTAAATTAACTGAATAAACGCCTGAGCAAAAATTTATATATAGTAAGCAAAAATGCGTAGGACTATATAAATAGCATAGTTAGCATTTTACGCTATGAAATAGTTTATTGTGACATCCAATGATTTTAGCATAAGGTTTGTATATGTATATATATATATATATATATATATATATATATATATATATATATAGTGCGCATACATGCGTGTGTATGTGTAGGGATTTGGGAGGTTTTGAATTAACAAAGTTTAAAAATAATGTATAATAATTTAAGATGGGTTTAGGGTTATAAAATCTTGTGAGTCAATTATTCTTGTTATTATTATCATCATCATTATTATTATAAAATCCTTTAAGTTCAAGGTAGTATTTAAGTATTTAATTAAATCAGTTCCACGTATTAAGGTAATACAAAGAAATGTACTTAGAGGACTTACAATTGATGAAAGTAAATCTCACGGTTTAAAAATTGAATTTTTGAAGATGGAATTAAATTCGACTAGTAACATTCCTAGCTATATAATTATGAACTATATAAACATTAACCAGAAGTATCGGTACGATAATTGAATTAAGAAAATTAAGAATACAAATTAAAAATATAAATCAATTTATGCATTTTAATGAGCTAAACATAATTTTATAATATTCTTAAAAATAAAAGTAAATCGAACCTTAGATGAGTTTCGGCCAAGAATAAAAAGTGTTATTGAAATGGAAGGAAAGCATTTTGAACAATCTTTTCTTTTTAATAATTTCAGGTAAATTTTACATTAAAAATTTTTATATACTAAAAAAAAATATTAAAAAGGTTTAATAATTTTTGCATGTTAAGTAGAAAAATTATACTCTTTCGTTAAATGTTGATAGACTGAATTATTTGATATTTTAGTCTGAAAACTTGTTTGCATATAGACAAATACATCTGTTTTATTGCGTAAGTTTTATTAAAAATTAAATGAATGAAATTTAAGATATGTGCGGTCATACGGGTAATTTCCCGATCGTACAGAGCAGGATAAATTAGGTACATGATCGATTAATTGTTACACAACTATTATTATCACGTATACATTACAATAATTACCAAAATCGTTACAAACAATTGTAAAAACGGTTTTGTGGCAATTAATGAATTAAATAACTATATATCTATATACGTAACCATGGCATGACAAGAAGAAAAGACAGATAGGTCAATTTTCTTCTCACAAACACAAAAAAAGGTTGAATTAAAAATTTTTTGAACAACAAAAAAAAAAGGTTGAATTAAATCTTAAATTACATTTTCTTAATTTACAAAGGAAAAGTTGAATTCAATTGACTGCATTGAAAACTAACTTGGGACTCGGAAAAAAATGACTTGGAATAAATCTCTCTGACTTCAAGTAAAACTCTGACTTGAATAAACTCTGACTTCAAATAAACTGTCTGACTTCAAATAAAACTGTCTGACTTCAAATAAAACTGTCTGACTTCAAATAAAACTCTGACTTCAAATAAACTCTCTGACTTCAATAAACTGACTTCAAATAAAACTCTCTGACTTCAAATAAAACTCTCTGACTTCAAATAAAACTCTCTGACTTGAACTCTATCAAGTATTTTATAAAAATCTCTGGCCGTCTTGCAACTTCTGACTTGACCTCTATCAAGTATTCTGTAAATCTCTGGGCGGTTGTCCATCTTGGCGCAAACCTTCTGACTTGACCTCTTGCCAAGTATTTCTATGTCTCTGGGGGTGGTTGTCCATCTTGGCGCAACCTTCTGACTTGACCTTTGTCAAGTATTTCTATAAATCTCTGGGGGCGTTGTCCATCTTGGCGCAACCTTCTGACTTGACTCTTGTCAAGTATTTCTAAATCTCTGGGGCGGTTGTCCCTTGGCGCAACCTTTGACTGACCTCTTGTCAAGTATTTCTATAAATCTCTGGGGCGGTTGTCCCTTCTTGGCGCAACCTTCTGACATGACCTCTTGTCAAGTATTTCTATAAAATCTCTGGGGCGGTTGTCCATCTTGCGCAACCTTCTGACTTGACCTCTTTGTCAAGTATTCTGAAACTATCCTGACTTGAAACGCTTGTCAAGTATTCTGAAACTGTAACTTGAAACTCTTATCAAGTATCTGAAACTTAACTGTCTAACTTGAACGCTTGTCAAGTATTCTGAAACAAACTATCTAACTTGAACGCTTGTCAAGTATCTTTATAAATCTCTGGGGTTTGGTTATCCCTTTTGGATGCAACCAACTGAAAACTGATTTGCAACTTATTTGCAACGAAAACTGACTTCAAAACTGACTTGCAACTTCTTTGCAACGAAAACTGACTTCAAAACTGACTTGCAACTTCTTTGCAACGAAAACGGACTTCAAAACTGACTTGCAACTTCTTTGCAATGAAAACTGACTTCAAAACTGACTTGCAACTTCTTTGCAACGAAAACTGACTTCAAAACTGACTTGCAACTTCTTTGCAACGAAAACTGACTTCAAAACTGACTTGCAACTTCTTTGCAACGAAAACTGACTTCAAAACTGACTTGCAACTTCTTTGCAACTAAAACTGACTTCAAAACTGACTTGCAACTTATTTGCAACTAAAACTGACTTCAAAACTTCTTTGCAACTTCTTTGCAACTAAAACTGACTTCAAAACTGACTTGCAACTTATTTGCAACGAAAACTGACTTCAAACTGACTTGCAACTTATTTGCAACGAAAACTGACTTCAAAACTGACTTGCAACTTATTTGCAATGAAAACTGACTTCAAAACTGACTTGCAACTTATTTGCAACTAAAACTGACTTCAAAACTTCTTTGCAACTTCTTTGCAACTAAAACTGACTTCAAAACTGACTTGCAACTTATTTGCAACGAAAACTGACTTCAAAACTGACTTGCAACTTATTTGCAACGAAAACTGACTTCAAAACTGACTTGCAACTTATTTGCAATGAAAACTGACTTCAAAACTGACTTGCAACTTATTTGCAACTAAAACTGACTTCAAAACTTATTTGCAACTAAAACTGACTTGCAACTTATTTGCAACTAAAACTGACTTGCAACTTATTTGCAACTAAAACTGACTTGCAACTTATTTGCAACGAAAACTGACTTGCAACTTATTTGCAACGAAAACTGACTTGCAACTTATTTGCAACGAAAACTGACTTGCAACTTATTTGCAACGAAAACTGACTTCAAAACTGACTTGCAACTTATTTGCAACGAAAACTGACTTCAAATATCTCTAAATCTATAAACTCTCTCTCTCTTAATTTGCAAGTCAATTCAATTCAGTAATTGAAAAAAATTTGCAAACAAAAATATAAAATGTAAACAACATTTCACTCTGGTATTATTATGTTTGGTACATAAAATAAAATTATTCTATACTGAATATAACAGTGACAATAACTCTGAAATTAACTCTCTCTTGAAATTAACTCTCTCTTGAAATTAACTCTCTCTTGAAATTAACTCTCTCTTGAAATTAACTCTCTCTTGAAATTAACTCTCTCTTGAAATTAACTCTCTCTTGAAATTAACTCCTCTTGAAATTAACTCTCTCTTGAAATTAACTCTCTCTTGAAATTAACTCTCTCTTGAAATTAACTCTCTCTTGAAATTAACTCTCTCTTGAAATTAACTCTCTCTTGAAATTAACTCTCTCTTGAAATTAACTCTCTCTTGAAATTAACTCTCTCTTGAAATTAACTCTCTCTTGAAATTAACTCTCTCTTGAAATTAACTCTCTTTTGAAATTAACTCTCTTTTGAAATTAACTCTTTTGAAATTAACTCTCTTTTGAAATTAACTCTCTTTTGAAATTAACTCTCTTTGGAAATTAACTCTCTTTGGAAATTAACTCTCTTTGGAAATTAACTCTCTTTTGAAATTAACTCTCTTTTGAAATTAACTCTCTTTTGAAATTAACTCTCTTTTGAAATTAACTCTGTTACAAAAACTTTCTGTTACAATAAACTCTCTCTGAAATTAACTCTCTTTTGAAATTAACTCTCTTGAAATTAACTCTCTTTTGAAATTAACTCTGTTACAATAAACTTTCTCTGAAATTAACTCTCTCTGAAATTAACTCTCTCTGAAATTAATTCTCTCTGAAATTAATTCTCTCTGAAATTAATTCTCTCTTACATTTAACTTCTCTTACATTTAACTCTGTTACAATTACTGTTTTCACTAAAAAAAATGTATCACTGGTGTCTGAAATGTTCACTGTGTTTTGTGTAAATTCTGACTTGATACTCATTATTAACTGTTAATAATACTGATTTTTTTCAAGTGTTTATAAATTACTTAAAAAAACAAAATGTACTTAACAAAAGTTCTACTGGCAAAATCCTCAGAGACGTGTCCTGAAGACGTGTCTTGCTGGCCACTTCTTCTTGGATGAAAACTAGGCGTGAAGAACTTGGAGTCGTGACACACCGGTCAAGGGTGGATGTTACGAACTAGAAGTCGTGACACGCAGGTCAAATGGTTTTATCCTGATAAATCTCTTTTATAAATCTTCTTTTATAATCTTCTTTTATAATCTTCTTTTATAATCTTCTTTTATAATCTTCTTTTATAATCTTCTTTTATAATCTTCTTTTATAATCTTCTTTTATTCTTCTTTTATAATCTTCTTTTATAATCTTCTTTTATAATCTTCTTTTATAATCTTCTTTTATAATCTTCTTTTATAATCTTCTTTTATAATCTTCTTTTATAATCTTCTTTTATAATCTTCTTCTATAAATCTTCTTCTATAAATCTTCTTTTATAAATCTTCTTTTATAAATCTTCTTTTATAAATCTTCTTCTTTTATAAATCTTCTTCTTATCCTGGTAAAGGGTCGCCAGCTGTTAGACCCTTCCTTCTTCTATGTGTTTATCCTGGCTATAGGGTCGCCAGCTGTTAACCCCCCCCTTTATGGCCCTTTGTCGGTTCGGATTCGAAGGGGTTCTAGTTAGGGAGGCAAGCAACGGACATTTCTTCTGATACTTTTCTTCTATAATTTTCTAATTCTTTCTCTGATACTTTATAACTTTTCGACTTTACTAAGTTCCTCTGACGATAGCCCAACTCGAGGGGGAAAATAAAAAGTTTCTCTTACTGTAAATTTACTTCTTAAAAATATACAGGTACTGCTCTGAATTTACAGGGGTAGAGGTTCGACCTCCCTCCCCGCAGCGAGGCTGCTAACCAGGGAGGCTCTTCGCAGTCACCAAGGCAGCGTCTCGTAATGAAGTGTTCTTCATTTTACAAATACATGTATAAAATATGCCTGAATGTTGGGGGATGGCAGTTGGAGGTTAAGTTTCCCCCCTTTTAAACACGATCAGGTGTTTGAAAGTTTCCAAATAAAAATAATAAAAAAAAATAAAAATAAAAACTAATCTTATTTTTTTTTGCCACGTCTTCATTTCTGAAGGCGATATCATTTTTGTTTGGGTTTATTACAATTATGATTGCGATTATGGATTACTTCCCATTCGCTTATGATTGTCCCTTACAGTTCGATTAAAGTACATTCTTACATTATATATAAAGTCATTACATTCAATTATAGTTTCATTGAAGTACATTACGTCGTTACCATTCTTACAGTTTTTTATATATATATGGTTAGATTATATGGTTAGATTATATGGTTAGATTATATGGTCAGATTATATGGTCAGATTATATATGGTTATATATATGGTTATTAGTACAACACAAGTACATGAGACATGACAAGATAATTTATATACAACATAATATGTTATATTACATTATATGTTATAGATTTGGATCAAGCGAAAGATGTTGTTTATCTTAGAAACGTTCGGTTCTGCTGATTCGCGAATTTGAGCATTTAACTACTGTAAGCCTAATGAGTCTTGAGGGTGAACGCACTTAAAAGAAAAAAATACATGTGGACGTATTTCATGTAAGTAACAGAATAGGTTGTGTGCGTAATATAGACGCGTAAAATATGGACTGATAGGTTGATAGGTATCAGTAGACAATAGGTAGGAAACAACATAACTAATGATGTATAGAGAATGGTTTCTTTTTATTATTATTATTATTATTATTATTATTAAGGAATTTACCATACATTCAATACGGAAGATGTCCAAATACTAAACACGTGATTCAGTGTTCAAGGTATGGAAAACGTGAAGAGAATTAAGTTACTTTATGACGTCATAGTTATTAAATTTGTATGTATAATACAAATCATTATTAGGAAGATTTACAAGAACGAATTAGAGACAAGAGTGGGTATTAATGACTAAGAAGTACAACTGCGGGTTCCAATCCTGTTATATGCAATGTGTATGCATAATCTAGGGACGAGGGTAAGATGCAAGACAATCATAATTAATTAATAACTTCTATAACAAATAAAAATGGATACGACTAAACCATAGGTATGGTAGATCGTAGGGTTTTGACACGATCAAGAATAGGAAGCCACAAGTAAAATCATTATCCAAACTCGCGTTAAGCGATTTTGGTTCTTATGTAAAAATGAATATTGATTATTAATTTCATTTTTACATTGCTCTCCCCTTTTTTTTTTAAAAAAAAAACGATATTTATACAATAATCTAATAGGGTACCATTAATACAATACAAATGAGAAAAAAACATCCTAACTACTTCAAGTTAGATGACGAATTTTTTCTTTACATTACAAATTTTTATACAGAACAAGTGAGTTATTATTAATATAAAAAATTCAAAGATTAATACTTCAATTTTATGCAAACAGAATAAAAGGATTAATACATTAATTTGGACAAACAATTAAGTTAGGCAAAGAATGGTATTGTTAATTTAAAAAGAAAATTTCTGTGGGGAAAATTACATACATACTGAATAGTAGGTAAAAGGGAAAAATATAAATTATTTTCCAAAGTTACCCTGATCGTGCAGTCTATAACTAATTTTATTGACTATTGTAGGTAAAAATCGATTACGTAATGGATGATGTATAGACCTGTGGTCTAGTGTGTATGTGTGTGTATTAGATACAAAGTGTGTATCTTATAAATTTGAGGGATAGATTAGCGGAGAGGATTCTTAAATTAACTGAATAAACGCCTGAGCAAAAATTTATATATAGTAAGCAAAAATGCGTAGGACTATATAAATAGCATAGTTAGCATTTTACGCTATGAAATAGTTTATTGTGACATCCAATGATTTTAGCATAAGGTTTGTGTATATGTATATATATATATATAATATATATATATATAGTGCGCATACATGCGTGTGTATGTGTAGGGATTTGGGAGGTTTTTGAATTAACAAAGTTTAAAAATAATGTATAATAATTTAAGATGGGTTTAGGGTTATAAAATCTTGTGAGTCAATTATTCTTGTTATTATTATCATCATCATTATTATTATAAAATCCTTTAAGTTCAAGGTAGTATTTAAGTATTTAATTAAATCAGTTCCACGTATTAAGGTAATACAAAGAAATGTACTTAGAGGACTTACAATTGATGAAAGTAAATCTCACGGTTTAAAAATTGAATTTTTGAAGATGGAATTAAATTCGACTAGTAACATTCCTAGCTATATAATTATGAACTATATAAACATTAACCAGAAGTATCGGTACGATAATTGAATTAAGAAATTAAGAATACAAATTAAAAATATAAATCAATTTATGCATTTTAATGAGCTAAACATAATTTTATAATATTCTTAAAAATAAAAGTAAATCGAACCTTAGATGAGTTTCGGCCAAGAATAAAAAGTGTTATTGAAATGGAAGGAAAGCATTTGAACAATCTTTTCTTTTTAATAATTTCAGGTAAATTTTACATTAAAAATTTTTTATATACTAAAAAAAAATATTAAAAAGGTTTAATAATTTTTGCATGTTAAGTAGAAAAATATACTCTTTCGTTAAATGTTGATAGACTGAATTATTTGATATTTTAGTCTGAAAACTTGTTTGCATATAGACAAATACATCTGTTTTATTGCGTAGAAGTTTTATTAAAAATTAAATGAATGAAATTTAAGATATGTGCGGTCATACGGGTAAATTTCCCGATCGTACAGAGCAGGATAAATTAGGTACATGATCGATTAATTGTTACACAACTATTATTATCACGTATACATTACAATAATTACCAAAATCGTTACAAACAATTGTAAAAACGGTTTTGTGGCAATTAATGAATTAAATAACTATATATCTATATACGTAACCATGGCATGACAAGAAAAGACAGATAGGTCAATTTTCTTCTCACAAACACAAAAAAAGGTTGAATTAAAATTTTTTTTAACAACAAAAAAAAAAGGTTGAATTAAATTCTTAAATTACATTTTCTTAATTTACAAAGGAAAAGTTGAATTCAATTGACTGCATTGAAAACTAACTTGGGACTCGGAATAAAAATGACTTGGAATAAATCTCTCTGACTTCAAGTAAAACTCTGACTTGAAATAAACTCTGACTTCAAATAAAACTGTCTGACTTCAAATAAAACTGTCTGACTTCAAATAAAACACTCTGACTTCAAATAAAACTCTCTGACTTCAAATAAAACTCTCTGACTTCAAATAAAACTCTCTGACTTCAAATAAAACTCTCTGACTTCAAATAAAACTCTCTGACTTCAAATAAAACTCTCTGACTTCAAATAAAACTCTCTGACTTCAAATAAAACTCTCTGACTTCAAATAAAACTCTCTGACTTCAAATAAAACTCTCTGACTTGAACTCTATCAAGTATTTTATAAAAATCTCTGGGGCGGTTGGCCGTCTTGGCGCAACCTTCTGACTTGACCTCTTATCAAGTATTCTGTAAATCTCTGGGGGCGGTTGTCCATCTTGGCGCAACCTTCTGACTTGACCTCTTGCCAAGTATTTCTATGTCTCTGGGGGTGGTTGTCCATCTTGGCGCAACCTTCTGACTTGACCTCTTGTCAAGTATTTCTATAAATCTCTGGGGGCGGTTGTCCATCTTGGCGCAACCTTCTGACTTGACCTCTTGTCAAGTATTTCTATAAATCTCTGGGGCGGTTGTCCCTTTTGGCGCAACCTTCTGACTTGACCTCTTGTCAAGTATTTCTATAAATCTCTGGGGCGGTTGTCCCTTCTTGGCGCAACCTTCTGACATGACCTCTTGTCAAGTATTTCTATAAATCTCTGGGGCGGTTGTCCATCTTGGCGCAACCTTCTGACTTGACCTCTTGTCAAGTATTCTGAAACTATCTGACTTGAACGCTTGTCAAGTATTCTGAACTGTAACTTGAACTCTTATCAAGTATTCTTGAAACTTAACTGTCTAACTTGAATGCTTGTCAAGTATTCTGAAACAAACTATCTAACTTGAACGCTTGTCAAGTATCTTTATAAATCTCTGGGGTTTGGTTATCCCTTTTGGATGCAACCAACTGAAAACTGATTTGCAACTTATTTGCAACGAAAACTGACTTGCAACTTCTTTGCAACGAAAACTGACTTCAAAACTGACTTGCAACTTCTTTGCAACGAAAACGGACTTCAAAACTGACTTGCAACTTCTTTGCAATGAAAACTGACTTCAAAACTGACTTGCAACTTCTTTGCAACGAAAACTGACTTCAAAACTGACTTGCAACTTCTTTGCAACGAAAACTGACTTCAAAACTGACTTGCAACTTCTTTGCAACGAAAACTGACTTCAAAACTGACTTGCAACTTCTTTGCAACTAAAACTGACTTCAAAACTGACTTGCAACTAAAACTGACTTCAAAACTTCTTTGCAACTTCTTTGCAACTAAAACTGACTTCAAAACTGACTTGCAACTTATTTGCAACGAAAACTGACTTCAAAACTGACTTGCAACTTATTTGCAACGAAAACTGACTTCAAAACTGACTTGCAACTTATTTGCAATGAAAACTGACTTCAAAACTGACTTGCAACTTATTTGCAACTAAAACTGACTTCAAAACTTCTTTGCAACTTCTTTGCAACTAAAACTGACTTCAAAACTGACTTGCAACTTATTTGCAACGAAAACTGACTTCAAAACTGACTTGCAACTTATTTGCAACGAAAACTGACTTCAAAACTGACTTGCAACTTATTTGCAATGAAAACTGACTTCAAAACTGACTTGCAACTTATTTGCAACTAAAACTGACTTCAAAACTTCTTTGCAACTAAAACTGACTTGCAACTTATTTGCAACTAAAACTGACTTGCAACTTATTTGCAACGAAAACTGACTTGCAACTTATTTGCAACGAAAACTGACTTGCAACTTATTTGCAACGAAAACTGACTTGCAACTTATTTGCAACGAAAACTGACTTGCAACTTATTTGCAACGAAAACTGACTTGCAACTTATTTGCAACGAAAACTGACTTGCAACTTATTTGCAACGAAAACTGACTTCAAATATCTCTAAATCTATAAACTCTCTCTCTCTTAATTTGCAAGTCAATTCAATTCAGTAATTGAAAAAAATTTGCAAACAAAAATATAAAATGTAAACAACATTTCACTCTGGTATTATTATGTTTGGTACATAAAATAAAATTATTCTATACTGAATATAACAGTGACAATAACTCTGAAATTAACTCTCTCTTGAAATTAACTCTCTCTTGAAATTAACTCTCTCTTGAAATTAACTCTCTCTTGAAATTAACTCTCTCTTGAAATTAACTCTCTCTTGAAATTAACTCTCTCTTGAAATTAACTCTCTCTTGAAATTAACTCTCTCTTGAAATTAACTCTCTCTTGAAATTAACTCTCTCTTGAAATTAACTCTCTCTTGAAATTAACTCTCTCTTGAAATTAACTCTCTCTTGAAATTAACTCTCTCTTGAAATTAACTCTCTCTTGAAATTAACTCTCTCTTGAAATTAACTCTCTTTTGAAATTAACTCTCTTTTGAAATTAACTCTCTTTTGAAATTAACTCTCTTTTGAAATTAACTCTCTTTTGAAATTAACTCTCTTTTGAAATTAACTCTCTTTTGAAATTAACTCTCTTTTGAAATTAACTCTGTTACAATAAACTTTCTGTTACAATAAACTCTCTCTGAAATTAACTCTCTTTTGAAATTAACTCTCTTGAAATTAACTCTCTTTTGAAATTAACTCTGTTACAATAAACTTTCTCTGAAATTAACTCTCTCTGAAATTAACTCTCTCTGAAATTAATTCTCTCTGAAATTAATTCTCTCTGAAATTAATTCTCTCTTACATTTAACTTCTCTTACATTTAACTCTGTTACAATTACTGTTTTCACTAAAAAAAATGTATCACTGGTGTCTGAAATGTTCACTGTGTTTTGTGTAAATTCTGACTTGATACTCATTATTAACTGTTAATAATACTGATTTTTTTCAAGTGTTTATAAATTACTTAAAAAAACAAAATGTACTTAACAAAAGTTCTACTGGCAAAATCCTCAGAGACGTGTCCTGAAGACGTGTCTTGCTGGCCACTTCTTCTTGGATGAAAACTAGGCGTGAAGAACTTGGAGTCGTGACACACCGGTCAAGGGTGGATGTTACGAACTAGAAGTCGTGACACGCCGGTCAAATGGTTTTATCCTGATAAATCTTCTTTTATAAATCTTCTTTTATAAATCTTCTTTTATAAATCTTCTTTTATAAATCTTCTTTTATAAATCTTCTTTTATAAATCTTCTTTTATAAATCTTCTTTTATAAATCTTCTTTTATAAATCTTCTTTTATAAATCTTCTTTTATAAATCTTCTTTTATAAATCTTCTTTTATAAATCTTCTTTTATAAATCTTCTTTTATAAATCTTCTTTTATAAATCTTCTTTTATAATCTTCTTTTATAAATCTTCTTTTATAAATCTTCTTTTATAAATCTTCTTTTATAAATCTTCTTCTATAAATCTTCTTCTATAAATCTTCTTCTATAAATCTTCTTCTATAAATCTTCTTCTATAAATCTTCTTCTATAAATCTTCTTCTATAAATCTTCTTCTATAAATCTTCTTCTATAAATCTTCTTCTATAAATCTTCTTCTATAAATCTTCTTCTATAAATCTTCTTCTATAAATCTTCTTCTATAAATCTTCTTCTATAAATCTTCTTTTATAAATCTTCTTTTATAAATCTTCTTCTATATCCTGGTAAAGGGTCGCCAGCTCTGTTAGACCCTTCCTTCTTCTATGTGTTTATCCTGGCTATAGGGTCGCCAGTCTGTTAACCCCCCCCTTTATGGCCCTTTGTCGGTTCGGATTCGAAGGGGGTTCTAGTTAGGGAGGCAAGCAACGGATATTTCTTCTGATACTTTTCTTCTATAATTTTCTAATTCTTTCTCTGATACTTTATAACTTTTCGACTTTACTAAGTTCCTCTGACGATAGCCCAACTCGAGGGGGAAAATAAAAAGTTTCTCTTACTGTAAATTTACTTCTTAAAAATATACAGGTACTGCTCTGAATTTACAGGGGTAGAGGTTCGACCTCCCTCCCCGCAGCGAGGCTGCTAACCAGGGGAGGCTCTTCGCAGTCACCAAGGCAGCGTCTCGTAATGAAGTGTTCTTCATTTTACAAATACATGTATAAAATATGCCTGAATGTTGGGGGATGGCAGTTGGAGGTTAAGTTTCCCCCCCTTTTAAACACGATCAGGTGTTTGAAAGTTTCCAAATAAAAATAATAAAAAAAATAAAAATAAAAACTAATCTTATTTTTTTTTGCCACGTCTTCATTTCTGAAGGCGATATCATTTTTGTTTGGGTTTATTACAATTATGATTGCGATTATGGATTACTTCCCATTCGCTTATGATTGTCCCTTACAGTTCGATTAAAGTACATTCTTACATTTATATAAAGTCATTACATTCAATTATAGTTTCATTGAAGTACATTACGTCGTTACCATTCTTACAGTTTTTATATATATATATATGGTTAGATTATATGGTTAGATTATATGGTTAGATTATATGGTTAGATTATATGGTCAGATTATATGGTCAGATTATATATGGTTATTATATATATGGTTATTAGTACAACACAAGTACATGAGACATGACAAGATAATTTATATACAACATAATATGTTATATTACATTATATGTTATAGATTTGGATCAAAGCGAAAGATGTTGTTTATCTTAGAAACGTTCGGTTCTGCTGATTCGCGAATTTGAGCATTTAACTACTGTAAGCCTAACGAGTCTTGAGGGTGAACGCACTTAAAAGAAAAAAATACATGTGGACGTATTTTCCATGTAAGTAACAGAATAGGTTGTGTGCGTAATATAGACGCGTAAAATATGGACTGATAGGTTGATAGGTATCAGTAGACAATAGGTAGGAAACAACATAACTAATGATGTATAGAGAATGGTTTCTTTTTCTTTTTATTATTATTATTATTATTATTATTATTATTATTAAGGAATTTACCATACATTCAATACGGAAGATGTCCAAATACTAAACATGTGATTCAGTGTTCAAGGTATGGAAAACGTGAAGAGAATTAAGTTACTTTATGACGTCATAGTTATTAAATTTTGTACGTATAATACAAATCATTATTAGGAAGATTTACAAGAACGAATTAGAGACAAGAGTGGGTATTAATGACTAAGAAGTACAACTGCGGGTTCCAATCCTGTTATATGCAATGTGTATGCATAATCTAGGGACGAGGGTAAGATGCAAGACAATCATAATTAATTAATAACTTCTATAACAAATAAAAATGGATACGACTAAACCATAGGTATGGTAGATCGTAGGGTTTTGACACGATCAAGAATAGGAAGCCACAAGTAAAATCATTATCCAAACTCGCGTTAAGCGATTTTGGTTCTTATGTAAAAATGAATATTGATTATTAATTTCATTTTTACATATATGGGTGATGCTGTGCTATTTGCTCAGAGTGAGTGTGATATGCAAGATGCTGTTAAAATTTTTATAGCAGTGTGTTAGAGTGTGTTATTGAAAGTTAATGTGGATAAAAGGAAGATATAAATTGTGGAGAGTGAGGAGAAATTATCTCATCTGATAGTGAATGGTGAAACACTGGAAGTGGTGGAGTCTTTTAAGTATTTGGGATGGTTTGAACAAGAGGTATGAATGTGGATGAAGTTCATAGTGAAGTGAATCAAGGAAGAAAGGTAGCAGTAGTAGTTTGTAGACAGTAATTAATCAAGGAAGTACTCTTGGTGGGACCTTAGGCAGAAGACAGAGTACTGGAACTCCCATGTCCCCTGTTGTTGTCCTTCTTAGCTGATCTTTTTCTGTCCCATCTACCCTGTGAGCACTCCAGCATGCTTTTAAACACACATCCCTCTCCCTATTCTTCACTACACATATATACCTCTTACACACTACATAATCTTTTCAAAATAAAAAATGGCAACAACTTCAAGAGGCTTGGAGTTCACTGAGGTGGGGATCATAAGTACCCCCACTTCTGTCTTCCCTGCTGCTGATACTGGGAATGCAAACCCCTGCAGTAGGGCTGGTTCTGCTATTGTCTATTCAAGTTGTTGTTGGCCTTTGCCTGATTCACTTTTCATAAACCTGCAACATTCATGGCCTTTCCTCAAATTTTCAATCTGTTGACCACCACTTCTCTAAACCTCGCCGTCTCTTTTCTTCACTGAAACTCAGGTGTCTGGGATGACTGACAGCCAGAGATGGGTGCAAATACTTTTGAGTGTATTTAAATACTGGTGAGGATTGTAATTGAATCCAAGATACATTACACCTAAAAGGAATATAATTAATTACTAAATACATTACTTTGAAAATGTATGTAAATATATTTCCAAATACATTGTTAATCTTAATGTACATGATTCCTACAAGAGATGGTTACATTACAGCCTTACAACTTACAAAATAAAAGTTACAAATAGAGCAACATTTTATTAATGATCTGTTACTCAAGAAGTGTAAGTTTTTAATAAAAGCTCAAAAATTCTTTTGTAATATCTGAAGAGATGATGATCAAGAAACTAGATAAATAAAAAATAAACACGTCTCCTGGGCCCTGATGCTATATCATACATACCAACTATTACATTTTCTCAGCATTTTCCCCATTTTTACTATCAAATTCTGTGTTCCCATTTTTTCATGATAAATTCTAATATCTTAAAATATTTATTTCATTCAAAATCAACCTTTGAAAAGCCATTTACTTGAACTGTATGTACCTGTCTTCAGTTCATGTATGCTTATGGTATATCCACATTTTATTTTTGGAATAATGCTTGTGTATGTTATTCTGTACTATAATATATTGGTGGTTCTCAATAAAACCTTGAATCATCAATCATGCTGTTTTTTCATCCTTGATTTCCTGGTTTTCCACGTATCCATGTTGGCAACTCTGTTATACACACCTCAGTACTGAAGGAATTAGCTGTAACTGTAGCTAAACCACACTCAGAACAGTCAACCATAAGTTACCATATTTGACTTCATTAGGACTAGACTCTTGAATAGTGTGTCAGACAATCTTCCTTTCCTTGGTGAATGAACAAACCCAGCATGAGAAAATGGCTGCTCCACTGGTGCTGATGAAAGCAATGTAGTGTTGTACTTTCTGAATACAAATTTAATCACTTTATGCTTATTGAGATTTGTTAACTTGGTGTCTGGGTCATTGATGTGTTTCAAAACTAACATTTCAGGGGTTTCTTCCTGAAGCTGACTTGATGTACTTTTGTTAAAAGCAAAATAATCATCATTGTCAGAAGAGTGAGGTGAAGCATTTGCATTTGGTACTTGTATAGCAGAAACAGACAGAGACAGACAGATATACTGTATAAAGATATATAATTGATTGAAGGGTTTGTTCTTGGGGAACCACAACTTAGTGAGGAATATGAAGATGAGAAGATGGTACATGTTTATTAACAGATATTTTGGAAAATTCAGTTTCCATCATCAGTGCTAAAAAATTAAAAACAAATGTAAAAAAGTGAACAAATCTGATGAATAAAAAATTTGTGGCATGTGGTTAAGAATCCTTTATTGCCCATGATGTGATCCCACATCCTTTTTCAAGAAAATGCACTTTAAAATGTATTTGAAATGTATTTATAAATACCAGTTACTTTTGAAATGTATCTAAATATGTATTTAAGTACTGAAAAATATATATTTATAATGCAGTATTTAAACAGAAATTGTATTTAAATATGTATTTGAGTAATGTCAAATATATTACTACTCATCTTTGCTAACAGCAACCACTTTTCTGTACCCTCCTCCTTTCTCTATACTCAGTTTCACTCCAAATTCTATACCCTCTGGCTATGGTTTACATGTTATTCTCAAATTAAATACATATATACTGTCTACCCTCCTAATTCTATTGATTATCCAAAATTCTTTGACTACCTCACTTCCAAAGTGGAATACATGCTATCCCACTCTCCTTTTGCTGAAATCTCCAATTTGAGTGATTTTAGTGTTCACCCACTACCTTTTGGTTTTCTTCCTATTTCATTAACATCCCTGATGAACTAACTAGCTTACAACTTTTCTATCTTGAATGACCTAGAACAGATTGTACAGCACCCTACTCATATCCCCAATTGCCTTGGATATAGGCCAAACATTCTGGACTTATTTTCCACCCTTCATCCTCCTTACTCTCAACCTTTTCTCTCTATTGGACTCCTCCAACCACAATCTTGTATCTGTTTACTGTCCTATTGCACCAATTTAGTTTTTGGATTCTCCTAACAGTCTTTGGCACTGCTGATTTGGGGGCCCTTAGACAGTACTCTGATATCCCATGGAATGATTACTACTTCCATAGATGGGGTCCCTCTGAGTGTGCTGATCTCCTTGAGCATGGAGGCATACATTCAATATTTAGGAGATTGTAGACACCAATCAATCGGGGAAGTACTCTTGGGGGTGGAGGACATCAGGCAGGAGATAGGGAATGCTGGAACAGAAGTTCCAGCATGCTCTCAAACACACTTCTCCCTCAATTATTTACAACACATGCATTCATTTTACATAGTACAGCAGTGGTTCTCAAATTGGGGGGAGTGAAAATATTTCAGGGGTGTGTGTGTGTGTGGGTGGGGTCACTGAACAATCACTGGTATGTATAGCCAACTAAGTAAAAAGTGTGCACACACACACACATAATACTGCTGTTCCACAGCAGCTATCTAAATAATGTACCACATGAAATAAAATTGTAAATGGAAGATGCTTCATATTTTTATATCAAATAAATTTAATGAACTGTTATATTAGTCAATACACTTAACCTTTAAATGCTGGTCGACATCTACTGATGTTCTCTTGGAGAATGCTGGTCAACATCAATTAGTGTTTTTGGTCCTTCCACAAACAACAGTCAACATCAATTAGTGTTTTTGGTCCTTCCACAAACAACAGTCAACATCTATGGATATTGTACAGTTCCCCACATATTTCCTTGCCTCATGGGTAACTCAATACATGTGGTAATGCCACACTGATAGTCCAGGTAGCCCAACTTGGGGAAAGTGGGGTGGAGGGGAGACAACCAAGTCCAACAACATTGAATGTACAGTCATTGACATCCAGGTAATTATAATGTAATGTCTGTGTTCATGAAGATAAACAATTAATATGATTATGAGCAGTGTTGAACTCAATGTAGTTTACTAGTCTTATACAGTAATAAGGTTCCATTATGATTACTACAAGTCTATACGAACAGTTACCACAATATAACTTTATATATACTAATATATCAGGTCATCCCATAAGTAATGTCGTTTTTTAGATCAGAATTTGAAGGACAAAAGAAAACTCAACTGAAACTTTTTAATCTAGTATATATTTTCCATCGGAATCAATGACACTCTGCCAACATCCTACAAGCTTTTCAATGCCATGTTTATAAAATTCAGGCAGTTTTGAGGCAAAAAAAGTACAAAGACTGATGTGCAGGTCATCTAAAAGAAGTATACTGTTTCTCATCAAGATAGTTTTGCAGACTCCTGAAGAGATGATAATCTGAAGGCGCAAGGTCTGGAGAATATAGAGGATGTGGAAGTTTTTCCCACCCAAGCTCCTCAATTTTTGCAGAAGTGATCCAAGCGGTATGAGGATGTGCGTTGTCATGGTGGAACATGATTCCTTTCCGATTAACCAAAGGAGGTCTCTTTTCTTTTAGTGCAGTGTTCAGTTGATCCAGTTGTTGACAGTAGACTTGAGCAGTGATTGTTTGGTTGTGTGGTAACATTTCAAAGTGTGTTACACCACCTTTATCCCACCAAACACTAAGCAACACCTTCCGAGGGTGAAGATTTGGTTTTGGCTGTGGTGTTGCTGGTTCTCCAGCAAAAACCCACTGTTGACAGCGCTTAACATTCTGGTACAATATCCATTTCTTATCACCAGTCACTAAACGGTGCAAAAACAGATCTTGGAGTTCTCAGGAATGAAGAGCTGTGCTAATGTTTACCCACACCCTCAGATTGTTGACCGACAATTCATGTGGCACCCATTTTCCTAACTTAGGCACTTTTCCTGAGTTGTTGCAAATGTCCATGGATGGTGGACGGGGATGAATTGAGTTTCTGGGCCAATTCTTCGACAATTGTTCAACAGTCTTCTTCAAGTGTGGCTAACAGCAGGTCGTCATCAAACTCAGCAGGGCGTCCAGAGCGTGCTGCATCTGTCAAACAGCAGTCACCATTCCTAAACTTTTAAAACCATCTTTGACATTTCCTCACATGCAGAATATCATTGCCATAAATGTCCTGAATGTTTCACGTTGCTTCAGTAGCACTATTCCCTTTTTTGAACTCGTAAAGCATTATATGCCTGATATGCTCTTCTGATACTGCCATGTTTATGAGGGGTTCACATAAAGCAAAACACACGTCTTCACTGGTCAAGGTCTGTAAAGTATGTAGCGAAACACGATAGATCTCCTCTTAGATATAACC
Source organism: Bathynomus jamesi (assembly GCA_023014485.1). Taxonomy (NCBI): domain Eukaryota; kingdom Metazoa; phylum Arthropoda; class Malacostraca; order Isopoda; family Cirolanidae; genus Bathynomus; species Bathynomus jamesi. Next base: position 51,287 of record JAJOZX010008703.1, read on the forward strand.
GGAAAATTTATGCTTAAACTGAGTAGGACTAGTTTAAACTTAATCAATCATAAAAAATGACATTAGATATTTGAGCCAAAAATAGGCATTACACAACCAACCTCCACACTCCCTCATTCCCCTTCCCCAGCCACCAGTCTTCTTTCTATTACACTTGCTCATCAAACACTCATCATCCTTTTTAGATATTTTTTGCTTCCATCCTCAACCTGTTTTGTTCTTCACATCTCCAGTTTGCAAAGCTGGGCACAAACCGTTAATCCGTTAATTGTTAATTAACGAAGTTAACTTTTTCATTAACGATTTAACTTTTAAGTTAACTTTGAAAATCATTATCGGACTAATTAACTTCCGTTACATTTAACTTCCGTTAACTCAAAAAATTCATAAATAAACGTTTAAAAGTTTCTATTATTTTCAGTGCCAGCTGGCTGCTGCCTTCCATCCCAGGTTTCGCCTCATCTGGTTGGACAAGTATGACAACACCAAGGTTGCCAGGGTGAGGAAAAGCATGGAGGGTACAGTCAAGGAGGCCATGAAGCAGCAGTCCAACGAAGTGGGCAGCAACAACGAGGAGGAGGAGGAGGAGGACTTCTTCAGTGCTGTCATCCAGACAAAAGAGAGCAGCAGAAGCCACAGGTCACTCAAGGGCAAGGCCCAGAACTTGGTCAAAACCTGGCTGGAGACCAACTCCAAGGACTTGCTGACAGATGCTGCCTTCTTGGGTGAGCAAGTGTTGGTGGACTTGTTCATCAAGTTCAACACAGCCATCCCCTCCAGTGCTGCAGTGGAGTGTTTGTTCTCTATGGGCAAGGACATCCTGAGGGCCAAGAGATCATCCCTGTCTGATGAAAACTTTGATATGCTAATTTTCATGGAAGGGAAACATGCATCTCATGGACAAAATGGAGGTGAAGGAGAAGAGAGGGAAAATTAAATTATATATATATTGTGTTTTTCATTTTTTTTAATAAAAGTTAACGTTACGTTTATCGGTAACTTCCGTTACATGTTTAACAGATTAACGGTTAACGAAGTTAACTTTTTGGTTAATGGATTAGCGGTTAACGAAGTTAACTTTTTGGTTAACGGTGCCCACCACTGCCAGTTTGTAATGGTGAGAAAGTGTTTTGGAAATAGTTGACAGTGATACAATGATACAAGCTGGAATGTTTTTTTGTATAATGCCTCCTCTGGATTTTTCTATTCATTTTCTTATCAGTATTTGAATGCATGTTAGAGAGCATGTATATATTTCTTTTATCTTGGTACAAAAGGCACAGCAAGTCATCAGTCTCAAATGCATGCTTTTTTCTTTTTCAACTTTTGTGGTGTGCAACTCTTTAGGTAGCCCTTGGTGATTATTTCTGATGGTTCCTGTTGCATATGTTTTGTTTTCCAGTAAGTATTTGTAAAGCTTTGGTGTAGTATAGTAATTGTCTGTATAAAGATGATGTCATTTGTCTAAATATCTTTGGATCAACCTCATGACTACACTTTCAGTTTTTGAAAAATCATCCATGGTTTCCATGATACCAGTGTAAATGCTGTGTTCTATGGTTATGCCATTTTCATCATCAAGTTTGAAAATCTTGATTCCAAATCTTGATCATTTAGATTTGATATATTGACGAAAAATGAGCCTTCCTTTCCACAACAACAAAGACTCATTGAGACTTAGTTTTGTTGTGGGACTATATTTTTGTTCAAGTGCATCATGCAGTAGTTGAAGTAAGGTATCTATTTTTCTCAGTTGAGGATTTGAACCATCTTCTTTGTTTTTAGAATTATCTGTGAAGTGCCAAAAGGAAAGTAAATTACAGAATCTGTCCCATTTCATGATTGCAGAAAAAAACTGGGGTGGCAGTGAATTCATCCTTTGCCCAATACATATTTATCTTAGGCTTATGAACTATACTCATGAGCAAATATAAACCTATGAATTTTTTCATTTCCTCAATGGTAGTTGGGTACCATTGCTTGTATCTTGAAGAAGGTTTTAGAGTCTTAGAAGCCAAATATTGTTCAGCATATCTGTTAGTTTGTGTAACCGTTAGTTCAAAATTTTATCAGGAAAAACTTCACAAAACACATTGTACATTGAATGTGCATTATCAGAGAAATTGACTTAATTTTTTTCCTGTAAATTGTTCTATATTGCATGGAGTTGCAATGCTTTCCCCTAAATCCCTCCAAATGAACAAGGGTGTCTGCAATCTTTTTGGTTCTGGCTCATTTTCATCACCTGAGGCATCTGAATCACTCCCCCCCCCCCCCCTTCAGGCAAATTTCCAAAATCACCTAAGGCACGATTATCTAATTCAGTAATATCAATTACAACTTTATCATCACTGTCACTATCACTGAATCACTCAAAAAATAAAAGATTTTCTATGTCCTTCTGAGAGAGAGAAGCCACACTAACTCTATGACATGACATCCTGATGGGTACTGTTTTTATCTTATATTAATTAAAGTTGTCAGGTATTCAAGTACCAAAAAAGTTGCCATCAATCACTAGATAGAAGACTAAAGTAGCCATAGAAATGATAAACGAGTGAATATGCAGAACGAGAGCTTGTTTGTCAGCAATAGAGTTTATGAATGACACAGTCATACATGCATTCCTATCATCAACTTTTGATGAATGATGTCATTTATGCGCAGTGAAAGGGTTAAGATCTTTCTGGATTTATGACCAAATTTCTGTCAGTATGTACAGTATGTATTAGTACCCAAAAAGTTGATGTGAAAATGAAATTGAGAATTATGAAGCAATTATATCAGGTCATCCCATAAGTAATGTAGTTTTTTTACCTTTATTTCCAAATGAAAATAAAACTAGATTAAAATAAATTTTAATCAATTATATATTTTCTTTTACTTTCTACGACTCTTTGCCAGCTCCCTACAAGCATTTCAATTCCATGTTGATAAAATTCCTTCGGTTTAGAAGCAAAAAACTCAGAGAGGGCAATGTTGATAGCCCCACAACTTTCAAGTTCTTCCCCATCAAGATAGTTTTGAAGACTTCTGAATAGGTGGTAATCTGATGGTGCAAGGTCTAGTGAATATGGAGGATGTAGAATTTTTTCCCAACCAAGCTGTTCAATTTTGACAGTGGTGATTCAAGCAGTATGAGGATGCATGTTGTCCTGTTGAAACACAACACCCTTGCGATTGGCCAAAGAAGGATGCAGTGCTCATTCTTTGAAGTTGCTGACAGTAAACTTCAACTGTAATGGTTTGATTGGGCTGCAACAGTTCAAAATAAACCACTCCTTGAATATCCCACCAAACTCACAGCAAAACTTTCCTGGGGTGCAAATGTCCTCTTGGCTGTGGTGTAGCAGATTCCCTACCACCAACCCACTGCTGATAATGCTTAACATTGTGATAAAACACCCATTTTTCATCCCCAGTAATGAGTCAATTTAGAAACTGCTTGAAGTTGCTGAGAATGCAATGAAGAGCAAATGTTCACATGATCTCTACAGTTGTCTGGTGACAACATATGGGGAACCCACTTTCCAAGTTTTGACACTTTTCCCAGTCATTGCAAGTGGTGATGAACTGTGGAACCAGTCAAATTTAGTCACTGGGCAAGTTCTTCAACAGTTAGAGCAAGATTTTCTTCAAGTGTAGCTATCAGAAGGTCATCATTGAACTCAACAGGTTGGCCCAAGCATGCTTCATCAGTTAAGTTATAGTTATCAGACTTAAACTTCTGGAACCATCATTCACATTTCTTTACATTTAAAGCTTCTTTCCCATAAATATCCTGAGTATGTTTTGTGGCTGCAGTTGCGTTATTTCCTTTTCTAAGCTCATAAAGCATTATATGCCTAATATATTCCTCTGACACCTGTACCTTATCTGTCAGGGTGAAATAAACGAAGATTGTTAACATGATGAAACTTAACTTACACTGAGGAGTAACATGTCTAAATGCATAAAATTTGGTGTTTTCTACAAAATATACACAGAAACATGTGCAAACATGGCGCAAGTTTAGCAATGCAAAAAAATGACATGACTTGTGGGATGACCTGATAATATAATTTTCACCTTGCAATGAGTCGCAAAAATCATCTTGATTACATGGTTCCATCACTCATCATGCAGATTTTGATCAGGTAATATATTTGATACGAAGACTAGGTGTCATATTAAAAGCAAATTAATTCCCAATTTCCTTTTATATGAAGATTTATTAGTGCCTACCTAAATGTAAGTGAACTCCAGAGCAATGAAATGAGTGGGTTAATTTGACACAGCTTTTAAAAATATACAAATAGATCTTTATACAGGGTGTCACAAAACTGTACCTAATTTCAAAATTAAATTAGAGAAAAACTATACATGATAGTATTGAATAATAAAATGCATTAAGCAGACAAAAGTAAACATTTTTCCAAATTTCTCAAATCAAATAACTAAACAATCTAAAAAAAAAAAAAAAGCTTCAAAAGTTTGTGGCATCAGTACAGATTTAATCCTTCAGATCATTAATTGTTCTTGGCTTCTCTTCAAAGATGTTTTCTTTAAGGTATCCCTATAGAAAAAGAAATGTAGAGGGGACAGATCGAGTGATTTTGGTGGTCATTGAAATGGAAATGTTTGGGAAATTAAATATACTGAAAAATGTTCATAACATTGCCAATTTGAAAGTGTGTGCTGTGGCCCCCACCTTGCTGGAACCACATGCCTCATCCTTCCTGTGCATTCCTCCAAAAATGACCTTCAAGCATTTGGACATATTGTTCACTGGTACTGCTTCCTCATTTTCAGGGTTCTCAAAGAAATATGGCCTGGTAATCCTTTGCATACTGAGCCCACACCAGACTGCTATCTTTGGAGAATGCAGTGGGATCTGAACAAACTCCACAGATTTAGTACAGTAAATCCTTTGAAATGGTGGTTTTGTTTGTTCACTAATCCCTTTAGGTAAATATGGCACTTATCACTGAAAATGATGGCTAATTCTCATTTAATTTCTGCAAACCATTTCAAGAAGCTGAACACACAGCTCTTTTTTGAGCATTGCTGGTCACCTGATTTTTGTATGGAAAACCCTTTAGGTAGCCTTCAAAATTTGTCATGCAGCCCTGCATACACCCATTTCAATTGAAAGATGGTGTTGATTTCCATGGATTGTGCACAATTAAGTCGTAAATGAGGTTAACATTCTCTTGTTTTCAAGCATTCTTAGGTCATCCTGAATGCATGGCATTTTGGTTCTGGACTGACCCAATTCTTCCATTTAATTAGAATTTGTTGCATTGTCTTAGCTGTTGGCACCTCATATCATGGAAACTGATTGAGTTTTGATATGCTCTTCAATGATGAAGATTCTTTGTTATAAGCATAAATGAGGCATTTTGAAGAAAAAAATGATTATTCAGTTAAAAAAAAAAACTTTTCTGCTTAATGCATTTTGTTATTCGATCCTATTTTGTATAGTTATTGTGTAATCGCATTTTCAAATCAGGTACAGTTTATTGGCTCACCCTGTAGGAAGATCTATTAATGTATTAAGTATTGCTTTGCTTTCTCTATAAGCAGAGAAAGTAAATGTAAGCAAACTCCAGAGGAGTGAGGTGAGTGGGTTAATTTGGGAGATAGCTTTAAAAACTAGTAAAGCATAGGTTGTATGTTTATTTCAGAATTAGCTCCTTTCTTGATGAAAATACTTGATTCAATAGCTTCAATCCTAATTGATGTACAGAATGTATAACTCAGGGATGTTCAAACCTGTGCATGCTGACACATTTCTGTCTGTGAAGCCATTTCATTGTGCCTGCAAGTAGCCCCCATATAAGGTTTCAAGCACTGGTCAATAAAAAGAATATTGCAATTAAAACCAGATAATATATTTTGTTTTTTATGTATTTTTTATCATAATATGTTTTGCGTGTGCTCACCTGTGCTCCAGCATTTGGAAAGTGTACCCACCTGCACAAAAGTTTGAGCACCCCTAGTATAACTGGTATAACTACTTGATTTACTCGCCAGAGTAGCCTAGTGGTGATTTGGGTTCTGACTTCATATTTTAGAAATTGAGGAGCATCTCTGAGTCTTGCTTGGTGGTTTTGTGTTTAGATCATACAAATAAGAAAGAAAAATTTTCTTCATAGGACCTTAACTGCAACTATTGAGGTTAACCAAACCCCAAATATATCATTATTATTATTATTACTATGGTTTTGTTTGAATTAAATTAGTTGTAACTCAGTTTTCAAGAATAAATGTTACTTCTGGGTTAAAAAAAAACCTTTTCCCATTCTAAGCTTTACAAAAATAATCAGTTCAACACCTGGTCTGTACCTCATCTTGAAGCCAAATTTCAATAAAATAAATTTTCATTTGTTAAGCATTTGGGTGATTGTAAGAAAGTTCAGTCTTGAAACGATTTCATTAAATTTTATAAAAAATAAATTCCCTATTTCTTCATGGGGAGGGGAGCAAACTTGAATCAGAGACACAGATACTTACCAAGCCAACCCTAAACTCATTTGCTCACCTTGCAATGACAAAGTATAGGTTGCCTGCAAATCCTTCATAGTACTATCCATTTTATAAAGTTTTTTAATGTTGTAGGAACACCACAATGAAGTGAACTATGGAACTTTAAAAAACTTCAATGTTTTGATTGGTGATAAGCAGTGTTGGGAGTAACAGCATTACTAGTAATGCTGTTATGTAATAGCATTACTTTTTTAGTAGCTGTAGTGGTAATGCCATTACTTTTGAGATGTAACAAAAATGGTAACAGCACTACTTTTTAAAGCAATTTCAATCATTACTTGCTACTCATTATTTTCAAACTGATCATTTGACTGGTATCATTTATTAGCTGTTAATTAGCTGTTAGCTCCTCCAAATAAGGAGGACTATGCAATGCCAATTTTGAAAAACTAGTGTTTCTAAAATCAAATAACACTCCAAAAAAATCTGCAAGATTAGCTCTTTTGGACAGGCCCTTTTTTGATTTGTTTTTTATTTTTTTGTCATATTGAGTATAATTTGGTATTATTAAGTCTTTTTTACTCTTTAGTCTTTTCTTAAAAGTAATGGTAGCAGTAATGGTAATGCGTTACTTTTTGATAGAAGTAACTGAAGCAGTAATGATGATTCTTTTTATCAATGTAGTGATAGTGGTAATGCTGTTACTTATAGAAAGTAATTTGCCCAATTCTGGTGATAAGTTGCTCACATTCTTTGCTTTAGAGAATATATAAAACATGGTTTTCAGCAAGTAATTTTCCTGTAATCTACAACTGAACTAATTTTAATATTATTCATTTCCAGTTTCACAAACTTGAGCAAAACTCAGAAGTAAGATTGAAACTTGAGAAAAACAAATCTTATGCTGTTCATAAGCAAATGGAAAATGCCTCAAAATCAACACCAAGTAATGTCATTAATTTACATAATTTTGAGAATAATGTGAACCATAAAGACCAGTTCATACAAAAGAATATATTCAAGTGTTCTATTTGCCCGTACCAGGCAAAGTTGAAACAAAATCTTAAAAGGCATTTGAGAGTTCATACTGGAGAAAAACCTTTTAAATGTGATCGTTGTTCTTACACTACATCAGAAAAAGGTCACCTTAAAAGGCATTTAAGAATTCATACTGGAGAAAAACCTTTTAAATGTGATCTTTGTTCTTACACTACATCACAGAAATGTTCCCTTCAAAGGCACTTAAGAATTCATACTGGAGAAAAACCTTTTAAATGTAATCTTTGTTCTTACTCTGCATCAGAGAAATGTGACCTTCAAAGGCATTTAAGAATTCATACTGGAGAAAAACCTTTTAAATGTGATCTCTGTTCTTACACTGCTTCACGGAAAGATGAGCTTCAAAAGCATTTAAGAATTCATACTGCAGAAAAACCTTTTAAATGTGATCTTTGTTCTTTCACTTCCTCACAGAAAGGTCAACTTCAAAGGCATTTAACAAGTCATACTGGAGAAAAACCTTTTAAATGTGACCTTTGTTCTTATACTACATCACAGAAATGTGACCTTCAAAGGCATTTAAGAATTCATACTGGAGAAAAACCTTTTAAATGTGATCTTTGTTCTTACACTACATCACAGAAATATCAGCTTCAAATGCATTTAAGAATTCATACTGCAGAAAAACCTTTTAAATGTGACCTTTGTTCTTACACTGCCTCCCAGAAACGTCAACTTCAAATGCATTTAAGAATTCATACTGGAGAAAAACCTTTTAAATGTGATCTTTGTTCTTACATTACATCAGCAAAAGGTCACCTTAAAAAGCATTTAAGAATTCATACTGGAGAAAAACCTTTTAAGTGTGATCTTTGTTTGTACACTACATCACAGAAATGTGACCTTCAAAGGCATTTAAGAATTCATACTGGGGAAAAACCTTTCAAATGTGATCTTTGTTCTTACACTGCATCAAGGAAAGATGAGCTTCAAAGACATTTAAGAATTCATACTGGAGAAAAACCTTTTAAATGTGATCTTTGTTCTTACACTGCTTCACGGAAAGATGAGCTTCAAAGACATTTAAGAATTCACACTGCAGAAAAAACTTTTAAATGTGATATTTGTTCTTACACTGCATCACAGAAAGATGAGTTTCAAAGACATTTAACAATTCATACTGGAGAAAAAATCCCTGGGGATAGGGGATTTAAAGAATACTTCCCACGTGGTCCCAGCGTGTTGTAAAAGGCGACTAAAAATAAGGGATGGGTGTGGGGGAAACCCCTCCCACCTGTATGTAGCTTTCCACAAACAAAAATGGGACGTTAATGTCTACTAAGAAAAGCTCACACACTGGCAGGACATCACCCAGGATAAAAAGGTCCCCTCAATCTACTTACGCACCAGGGTGGGTGAGAAGAGCAATGGTGCAACTTTTCTCAGTCCCAGAGGAGAAGAAACTTCACCAAAGGGATCAATGCAGGGGATCCCACCAGCTCAAGGTTTTGACCTTGGACCCCAGCAGTTACATCGGACAATGGGCCCAACAAGAAACATATGTTGGCATAACACAATAAACTGGACCATTGGAGGAAAGAAAAGAACTTAATCTTAGCAGCAAATCAATGCTAGGCTAAGTTCAGATATAGTTGAAGTGTTTGGCTTTGGGTGGAAGCCCCACTTACAGCTATTAAAAATACTAAAAAGAATATAAACCAAAAGAGAAAAACTGTTATAATATCTACTATAACACAATAATTCCAACTGCCACTTTCATAGACAACTCAACAGTAAAACCAGACATAGTAGTGTGGGACAAGAGGGAAAGGATTGCCTTACTTATTGAGGTCAATGTCCCAAACAACTGCAGCCTTAATAGAGTGGAAAGGGAAAAAATCACTAAATACCAGGTGCTTATCTATGACATAAAGAGAAACTGGAGATTGAAAGAAGCTGCCACTCTCCCCATCATAATTGGGGCAACAGGTATGATGAAGAATAACCTAACAACTTACCTGAATTCAATCCCAGGACAGCCCCAGGTCATAGAAGTCTAAACAGGGGCATTAAAAGGAACAGTCACCCTCCTTAAATGAATGCTAGGCCAAGTTCAGACATAGTTGAAGTGTGTGGTTTTGGGTGGAAGCCCAACTTACAGCTATAAAAAGTACTAAAAAGAGTATAAACCAAGAAAGTGAAAAACCTTTTAAATGTGATCTTTGTTCTTAACTGCATCAGCAAAAGGTCTGCTTCAAAGGCATTTAAGAAGTCATACTGCAGAAGAATGGGAACAACATCAAAGAGCTGGAAAATACTATCGAGAATTACAGGAGTAGTATATTAATAAAGAAGGATCATTGGAATGGTTAAGGAGAGGAGTTTTGCAATATGACGGAGAGCAACTAATAATGGGTGCCCAAGATCTTGCAATCCTAACAAATGTATTTTAAAAAATGGCTGGAATAAGTAATAATGATAGGTGTAAATTCTGTCATGTTGAGGTGGAAAGTGTTGGCCATCTAATATCAGGCTGTTGGGTGCTCATGGCAGATGGGTACTATACAGCCAGACAATAAAATTTGCAAATATATCCACTGGAAGATCATAATAGCATTAGAATTAGAATGCAGTAAAAACGTATGGGACCACACACCTGCAGCAATCACTGGAAATACCGTATTTTACGCCTCATAAGACGCTACTTTTTTCCTGAAAAATGTCTCCAAAAATCACTTCAGGGCTTGTATGTTATTGTTTTGTTTAATGTTCTTTTAATAAAGTTATGGGAATATATTTTTTATCAGGCTGATAAATCTTTGAAATATTTTTTTTCCTAAATATTCTTTGCTAAATATAGGGTGCATCTTACCACTTGTAGCGTCTTATGAGGTGTAAAATATGGTAACCATTATACTATATACTATGACAGTAATTCCAACAGCCACTTTTATAGACAACTCTGCAGTAAAACTGGACATAGTAATGTGGGACAAGAGGGAAAGGAGTGCCTTACTTATTGAGGTCAGTGTCCCAAATGACTATGGCCTTAATAGAGCAGAAAGGGAGAAAATTACCAAATAGCAGGTGCTCATCTATGGCATAAAGAGAAACTGGAGATTGAAAGAAGCTGCTATTCTCCCCATCATAGTTGGGGCAACAGGTATGATGAACAACAACCTACAACTTACCTGAATTCAATCCCAGGATGGCCTTAGGCCATAGAAATCCAAACAGGGGGCATTAAAAGGAATAGTTACCCTCTGTAAACAAATGCTAGGACAAGTTCAGACATAGTTGAAGTGTTTGGCTTTGGGTGAAAGCCCCCTTCCAGCTATAAAAAATATAATAAAGAGGATAAACCAACAGAAAAACTTTTTAAATGTGATCTTTGTTCTTACACTACATCATGGAAATATCAGCTTCAAATGCATTTAAGAATTCAAACGAGAAAAGATAGGTGATACCTATTAGGCATATTCCTCATGTGTCTTTGGTCCCGCCATCAAGAGGTTTAGCAATAGGCTATGAGGACACAAACATGTATTTAATAGGGTGGGTTGATATTTTGTATTCAAAAGTGACACATTGTGGGGGTTTTGTATGGGTCACAGTAGTCACCCAGTAAAATATTTTGTGTATCCTAAGTCTCCTACCCCTGGTACAAATTCTCAGTTTTAGTTTTAATTTGCCAAAATGTACATTTTTCAGTAAAAACTTGGATAACAATTGTTTTAGCTATGTTAAATTTATTTCTTATTTTTTTATTAAAACTCGAAGAAAATTACATTTTTGTGTGTATATATATATATATACTATAGTAAAACCTGTGCTATCCAGCAATCAACTATCCAGAAAACTTTAGAAACTGGCAAATTTCATATTAGGCCAATACAATTTACCAATCTAGAAACAGGGAAGCTTTCCAATGTCATCCAAAAAAAATCTAGAACATCCTTAACATTTTTAATAAAATAAGACTAAATTTTACTTGTTTCAATTGTCCTATACATACTTAGCAGTGTGTTTATGTTGATTACAATATAGTTTACATTGGTGTGCAGAGCAGTATAGCCAAAATTTGAGTTTTACTGTTATTGTTCATTGGTTTTTCCTAGGTTAATGGTACCCTCAGATAACCGGAAAATTTAAACAACTGGAATGGCCTAATCCCTGAGATTGCTGGATAAAGAAGGTTTTACTGTATATATTAAGATAAAAAATAAGGAACAAATTAATGAATTGCATAACATTTTCGAGAAATTAAACAAGAGAACTTGTCTTCTACAAGAAAAAGAAAAAAAATTACCTAATGAAGTGCTCTTTTGCACGATGCATAAACTTAAGCTATTTTGAAAGTAACACTGCATGTTTATTTATTCCACTCTCCCTTCCATTCAAATTTAGGCAATCTTTGCTGTGATTCCAGTAGGTTAAGAAAATATTTTTTGGCTATTTTCATATCCTTGGCTGTGACAAGGAAAGGCTGGTATTTTGAGTGGTTCTTGTCTTGCTAGCAAAAGTTCCTTATTGCTAAAGTTTCTCAGAAGTGGAGATGGATAAATTACCTCTTTCTGCCAATCAATCATTTCAGTGTAGTCTGAAGAATCAAAATTAAGAGTTCAAGGTGGTCAAAGTTTCTTGATCCAGAAAATGTAGTTCTTGGAGAATGATTCTCTGTATTGCAACCTCTCTAACTTCTCTTTTTGAGTTTATCATCATCGATAGTAGAATATTTTCAGGGTTTGCAAAGTATGAGTTGTTCTGAAACACTGGTTCCATGATCAATCTGTATTTCTCCTTCAAGTCATGCAGCAGATACCCTAAGCACCAAAAGTTAGATAATCTGTCAGATGCCAGTGGATGTGACTTAACCCAAAACCATCCTGGAGCATAAGATAGCATAATTATTTCTACTAGATCTTTGAGATCTTGGGTGGATTTGGTGTCAACACATAGAGTCTAAGAATTCTATTTGCTCTAGTTAGTCAACGAGCATGATGAATTGTACCTGGAGATCTTTGGAGACATTTCTAGATTGAACAGCTAGGCACATATTGTAGAGATACTTTTGGTCATTGCTTAAAACATTAACAATATCAGATGGAATTTCATTAATATTTCCTTTAATAGTAGATAAAGCAACCACTTCATTTTGTTTGATCATTTTTCAATTTATTTTGCATTGAACCCTTGAAAGTACTTGGGCATGTTGTTTTTCCATCTATTGCCTCATAGACATGCCTGAATGGTAGTTCATTCATATGAAGAAGGCATATCAGCCACTGAACAGACCTATGCAGATAGATTTCAACATGCTTTATTACTCCACTGATTCTTCCAGTGTTCACAGCAGTGCAATCACATAGTAAAGCTTTTAGAATGTCTGAACTTTCTCAGTCCACTATTACAGTAATCAGCTCTTCTGCTACACAGCAAGCATTTCCATGATCAGGTGTTACATGATCATCATCATCTTCTTCCGCAGCTTATTATCCCATCTTTACATGGGGTCGCTGCTTTTGGTTCGTCTTCTCCACTCTCCTCTGTCATATACCGTGTCCTCCTCCAAGTCCTTCTCCCTGATGTCTGCCACCACACAGTCCCTCCATCTCGTCTTCGGTCTTCCTCTTCTTCTCTGTCCCGGCAACTCCATCTCCAGCACTCTGCACCCCACATACTCCTCCTCTCTTCTCCTGATGTGTCCATACCACCTCAGCCTGGCCTCCTGCACCTTCTTAGATGCTTCCGCCACCTTCACTGTTCCTCTTATATGCTCATTTCTGACCCTATCCCTCCTCGTCACTCCACACATCCATCTCAATATCTTCATTTCAGCCACATCAATTTTTCTTTCATTGCTCTTCTTCATTGGCACAGTCTCCATTCCATACAACATTGCCGGCCTCACCACTGTTTTGAATACCTTTCCCTTCAGTTTCACTGGGACCCTCTTATCACAGAGCACCCCTGATACGTCTCTCCAGTTCTTCCACCCCGACTGTATTCTACAGTTTATCTCTCTCTCTGCTCCCCCCTCTGCATCCACTGTTGACCCCAAATATTTAAAATACTCCACCGTCTTAACACGCTCTCCACTCAATGTCACTTCCCCTCCTCGGTCCTGCTGCACATCACATCTCATATATTCAGTCTTCTTTCAGTTAATTCTCATCCCCCTACTTTCCAACGCCTCTCTCCAATTTTCCAACTGCTGCTCCACCTCCTCTTTCGTCTCCCCACTCAACACAACATCGTCTGCATACATCATGCACCACGGCGCCTCCCCTCTAATCCTGTCTGTCAACACATCAAATACCATATTGAAAAGGAAGGGGCTCAAAGCTGATCCTTGGTGCAGACCAACTTCCACCCCAAAGCTCTCTGACACACTCACGCTACTCCTCACCTTAGTTGTTACTCCCCTGTACATCCCCTTGATCAGTTTAACATACTTCTCCGGTACCATCTTTTCCCTTAAGCATCTCCAAACTTCCTGCCATGGTATCCTATCATATGCCTTCTCCAAGTCAATAAAAACCATGTGCAACGCCTTCTGCCCCTCTCTGCCAACTATTTCAATGCAAAAACTGCATCTGTCGTTCTCCTTCCCGGCATAAATCCAAACAGGTGTTGCATGATCTATATAGATATTTCCAGGCTCTTTAACACTAGAATTACCATGAATTCTGTTTACCTAGAAAGACCTTGCAGTCAATTTTGACTGCTAAGCAGAATTATTTTTTACTTATTATTTTTTATTTATTTATTTATTTTTATTATTTATATTCATTTTAATTTATTTTTTATTTTTATTAAAATCATAGCTTTATTTGAAACATTTTACAAAGAGAACATTCATTTGAAACATTTTACAAAAAACATTTATTTAGAATAGCTTATTTGAAACATTTTACAAAAAACATTTATTTAGAATAGCTTATTTGAAACATTTTATAAACAGAACATTTATTTGAAACATTTTATAAACATACATTTATTTGAAACATTTTACAACCAAAACATTTATTTAGAACATCTACATACAATTGGTACACTTGAACAGAACATTTATTTGAAACATTTTACATACAATTCATGCACCTTACAACAGTGACTTTTTCTTTGTCCTGAATGAGTGCCACAGCATACCTTGCTGCATGCTCTGATTTGTTTCTGCATGATTCCACTTGACATTGATGGCGTTTAGGTGCGACCTTTGTCTTGCACATTTCAGTTATATATTAGATCAAGCAGAAACTGTCAGTGTGAGACTCTGGATCCAGTAACTTCACAGTATACATTCCATGCATTTATGCAGGCCAAGTCAAGAATATTGAACCAAATCGCCATTGGCCATCGCCTAGATCCAGTTTTGCTGGTGTGGTACTGGGCCATTTGGTCAAGAATATCTATACCTACTTTGCTTGAATTATAGTACTGAACTGTCTCTGGTAGCTTTTTGCGGTGAGATTCATCTATTTCAATAGATTTATGCATTGAACTAAGAAGATAAACATTTTTGGATCTCTTACCTTTATAAATGGTCAGAGTGCAGTCCGATTGTGATTTATATATCTCAGATGAATAAAGTGGCTTTCCTTGCAGTATAGCTTCTCCATCAGGAACTTCCCATCTCTGTCTTCTGATAGTACCAAGAATTGTTGTTTTTTCAGCTTTGAATTTCTCAGCCAATTGTAAACTGGTAAAAAAGTTATCTGTGGTTACATGATAACCTTTCTTCAAGTATGGCTTCATGAGTGATAAACAAACATCAGCTGGAAGATCATGTGCAGCAGCATTATGAGTAGGATCTTTACCCAATTATGGTTTTCCACTGCAAAGGTATTTCAACTTTGTATCCACAAGAAGCCAAAATTTTACTCCAAATTTATCTGGCTTTGATGCCATGTACTGAATGAATGGACACCGAGATTTGCATGAAAAGAGTTGCTCATCATTAGTAAGATCAAAGTTTGGTACATAGCACTTTTGGCAGTTCATTATGAAAGAGTTCCAAATTTCAGAAATTAAACAAAATTTATCTGCCTGTTTTTTTTCTCTGTGGCTGGCAATATTTCAAATCTCATGTGCTTCATGGTCAATTCAAACTTATTCCTACTCATTGTTTTATGAAATATAGGTGGACCCCCATTCTTGATTCCATAATTGTTTCACAGGTGTGTTCTTTGCAACTAAAACACCATGAGCAATTTGGAGGCCTAAAAACTTTTCCAAATCTTCAAGAAGAATGCTGAAACTTGGTTTGTTTAGTTTCCTATGAATTTCAGTGTAGTTTCGAATTGATCGTAACATAGGTTCATCAATAAGCAGTCAAAATGCACTAAGAGGTCTATTTTCTTCAATACCTTAGTATGCATATGGTGTAGAACCACTTTTCTGCTTGAATACATTTTCAGCAGGAGTTCTGCCTCTCTCTCTTTCACCTGTAATTTTTGTCCATAAGACACCCGCATGAGAAGGTAAAGTGTTTTTCGTGCTACTGAATGGATCTTCATTTTGAAGAACTAAATGATCATCTTCCTCTCTCTCATCAGAATCATTCATTTCTTCGATAGGACATACTGCTTCCTGCAGTTGATCGATGGCATCGTCTTCTTCATCCATTGAATCATCTGAGGCAAGTTCTTCCTGAAGAGGATGCAGAGCTTCTTCAATCTCAATTCCTTTATTTCTATAACACTGTGCCATTTTATCTGTAAAATTGTCCTAGTAGTTTTAAACCCATATATTACAGAAGATACGTGGATGACACTTTCTTAATATTTAACCATCCTTCACACGTAAAACTTTTTCGTGATTATCTTAATAAACAACATAGTAATATTAAGTACACGTGTGAAAACGAAACAAATAATAGTTTACCTTTCCTGGATGTTTTAGTTAAACGGGCCCATAATAAGTTCCATACTTCACTATTTCGGAAACAAACTTTTACTGGCTTGGGAACCAAGTATTTAAGTTGTATGTTTTATAAATATAAGATTAGTGCTATAGTAACATTATTAACAAGAAGTTACCGTATTTGTTCGGATTACTTTTCGTTAAACGAAGAATTTAAATTTTTAAAACAGTACTTTATTAACAATTACTACCCTTCTCATCTATTCGATAACCAATTAAAGAAATTTTTAAATAACACTTTTGATACTAAACTCCCCGTAACTACAGTACAAAAAGAAACCAGATATATTAAATTACCTTTTTATGGTTATTTATCATTGCGTATTCGAGGTGAATTGTCCAAACTACTCAAGTCTAGTTATCCCCAAATAAATTTTAGATTCGCCTTCGTCAACCCACTTAAATTATCAAATTTTTTAAAGTTCAAAGATGAATTCCCCAAAACTGTATGCCCCAATGTTGTTTACAAATACACGTGCGACAGCTGTAAGGCTGCGTATATTGGCAGCACTCAACTCCAACTGGAGGTGCGCCTTTCTCAACATTTGGGCTTGTCAGTCCGTACCAACCGTCCCCTCAGTAGCCCTCCACAATCCGCAATTAGAAACCACAGTAATGAAAACGACCATCCCTTCACAAAACTCAGTTTGAAATTTTAACTAGATCCAATAACCTTACAGAACTCCGAATTTTAGAATCTTTGTACATCTATAGAAACAAACCCTCCCTTAATAATAATAGCTCATCCTACAAATTACGACTCTTTTGACAACCAACCGTGTTTCACAGATATACCCTTTCTAATCCCCTGACCACCTAGTGGTCTCTTAGACTTTGCCAAGTATGGAGGTGGATGTAAACATTGTGTATTTACCTATTGAGGTAATTTAATTTTAGTTTTTATAGTGATGAAATTTAATTTAATTTTAGTTTTTATAGTGATGAAATTTAAATGTTTTAATTTTGTATTGATGCAATTTTCATTTTGCTTTAAGGTTTTAATTTTAATGGTCTTAATATTGTATTGATGTAACTTTCACTTTTCAATTTTGTTTTAAGGTTTTAAGACTTAACTCACTGATGATGACAAAAGATTTGTCGAAACGTCTGATGTACAAATAAATGAAAATGTTTGCCGTTGTGTTGATCCTTCTTTTCATCTGTAAACTCCGGTTCCCTAAGGAGAAGTCAATAGCTTTGATATATATATATATATATATATTATATATATATATATATATATATATATATATATATATATATATATGATACACACAGACCATGCATGGAACAAGGAACTCTTCTAGGAAAATCAAATCTACCATAGTCCAAATAAGTAATAGCATATGACAAATAGAGTGAGGGCTTGCATAACGAACACCTTAAATAGCGAATTTTTGCTTAACGAATTACCTCCATAAGGCTCCATTGATTTAAATAATGATTTTACCTTGCAGAACGAATTTGGTAACGAAAAACGTAATAACACGTTTTCTGTTCAGTTGGAGGTTGGTAGCTGTCGTCAGCAGTTGTGTACAATTGCTATCAATTTTTTTTTTAATTTTGCTTTACAGTGATTTATCATTATAATGTCATTAATTAATATAGTGAATAAATAATAATTAATGCTTTTAAGCATTATTAGTGCTAAATAAAGTTAATTACAGTGAACATAATAAAGATAAAAAGTGAATTACAGTGAACCAAGTGGGCTTACGATAACACGTGTTGTTACAATAATACAACACAATTGCTCACTATTAAATTTTAATTTATTAGCTTTATAAGTGTATAAAACGTGTAGTCATGGCCCCTAAAAGAGCTTCATCATCTGCTAATGCTCCAAAGAAATCCAGGAAAACTATCAGTCTCCAGATGAAGCAGGACATTATTAAAAAAAGTGAATCTGGAATGAGCACCAAAGATCTTGCTGCTGAATATGGATTGTCTGCCAGTACAGTTTCAACGATTTTTAAGAAGGAAGAAATTATGAAAACTAAAGTAAGTAATGCTACAAGTAGACTTATTAAAGGAAGGGAAGCTATTGCTGAAATGGAGAGAGTTTTACTGATATGGATTAGAGAAAAGAAAACGAAGGGGGAATCCATTACTAAGGCATTCATTAGTGACAAGGCAGTGCAAATATATGAACAAATTAAGGAATCCCTTCCAGCATCAGTTGAAAGATATGAATCATTCAATGCAAGTCGTGGGTGGTTTGAAAATTTCAAGAGAAGGTCAGGAATTAAGAACATTATAAGGCATGGTGAGGCTGCAAGTGCTGATACTAAGGGAGCAAAGGAATTTAAAATAGAATTTGCAGAACTTGTTGAGGAGGAGGATTATTTGCCTCAACAAGTTTTTAACACCGATGAAACTGGCTTATTTTGGAAAAAGCTACTGAACAGGACCTACATTATTAGAGAAGAGTCCAAACTGCCTGGCCATAAACCAATGAAAGACCGGTTTACTTTACTTATGGCTGGGAATGCATCAGGGGACCTGAAGATTAAGCCTATGCTTGTGTATCATTCCCAAAATCCCAGGATATTCAAGCAGAAGGTGAACCCATCTACTCTTGGGGTGTTTTGGCAACAATAAAAAGGCATGGGTGACAAGAACCCTATTTAATCAGTGGATTGTGGAAGTTTTTGGCCCTACGGTGCAAAAATACCTGGAGACCAATAAACTTCCTTTAAAGGTCTTATTGCTTCTTGACAATGCTAAGGCCCATGACCCAGATCTGGACAAAATTGTCAAGACAAGTTTCAGCTTCATTACTGTGAAATATCTGCCTCCAAACACAACATCACTGCTCCAACCTATGGACCAGCAGGTTATTTCAAACTTCAAGAAGCTATACACGAAGTTTATGTTTGCTCAGTGCCATAATGCAACCTCCAGTGAGGATTCTGTAACCTTAACACAGTTCTGGAAGCAGCATTACAACATTTTGGAGGCTGTCAAGAATGTTGTGAGAGCATGGAGATAAGTCTCAACAATTTGCATGAACTCTGCCTGGAAGAAGTTGTGGCCATCTGCTGTGCGTGATTTTGAAGGTTTTCAAACAGATGAGCCAAATGTAGAGGCTGAAATTGTCCAGTTGGGTCAAGACATGGGCCTTGAAGTCAACCAAGAGGACATTGAAGAACTTCTTGCAGACCATGGAAAGGAGTTGACTGCACAAGATCTTCTGGAGTTGGCCAAGGAATCAGAGTCAGGGTCAGATGCTGGTGAGGAGGATGATGAAACAGAAGAGAAAATAACTTCTGCTGAAGTCAAAGAATTAATGTTACATTGGGGCAAGGTGAAGGCCATTGCAAGCAAGCACCCTAATGTTGAAGTTACTGAGCTTGCTATCTGTCATTTCGAAGACAAAGTCCTGCCATATTTCAGGGAATTTGCAGAAAGCAAAAAGAAACAGAGAAAAATTGACAGCTACTTCAAGACTACAACAGCCCCCACTGCTTCAACTTCAACATCTTCTGTGGATGTGGTTGATCCTGATGACCCTCAACCGGGTCCAACTGGCAATAGGACACCCAGGAGAGAATCATTTGACCCCCCAGATGTCCTAATGGAAGGAGGTTCTCCTTCCAGAAACCATTAATTCCCATCCTCCTCCAAGCCTCATCTCCAGCCCACTCAAGCTCATCACCTCCAAGACCAAGGTAAATAAAAATATTTTTATTTTTAACTGTGTTTAATTTATTTATTTAGCATGTTTATTTAAAATATATACATAGAGTAACATTAATATAACAATAAGAACACATTACACTAAAAAAACTTTAAAAAATGGGTAAACAAGCGCAAAAAGGGTCAAAATTTGGGCTCTGGAACGAATTACTGAAAATCCCATTGAACTAATGCATTGCATAACAAATTTTTCAGTTAACGAATGACCTTCTGGAACAAATTAAATTCGTTATGCAAGGCCTCACTGTACTATAGTTTTTTCTTTTTCATGAAGCTAGCCTGATGTGGGCAACGGGTCTAAATCTAGCTGGGCTAGGCTGCTTTAAAGCCTAGATCCTGTCCCAAAGCTGGATCCTATCTGCTTTGCAGATAGCTGGTGAAGGAAGCTATATTTTTGGGACCTCTTTGTGGGTGACCCATTGCCCACATCAGGCTAGCATCATGAAAAAGAAAAAACTGTAGTATTTGTCATTTGCTATTACTTATTCGGACTGTAGTGGATTTGATTTTCCTAGAAGAGTTCCTTGTTCCATGCATGGTCTGTGTGTATCATAGAAAACCTCAGGGAACCATTCCGAGTTCATTCCCATCATGAAACAGCCATGTTATATGCCTTGAAAAGTGGACACTCAATTCTGCCAGTTGAGGTTTAAGTTTTGGTTTTGGCTAAAAATATAATAGTTACCCCTTTTTCTTCGATGTAGATATTCAATCTGACGTGAATGCAACGAGTCTTTTGCTTATATTGAGGTTCTAAATCTAGCTGGGCTAGGCTGCTTTAAACCCTAGATCCTGTCCCAAAGCTAGATCCTATCTGCTTTGTAGATAGCTGGTGAGGGAAGCTATATTTTTGGGACCTCTTTGTGAGTGACCCATTGCCCACGTCGGGCTAGCATCATGAAAAAGAAAAAACTGTAGTATTTGTCATTTGCTATTACTTATTCGGACTGTGGTGGATTTGATTTTCCTAGAAGAGTTCCTTGTTCCATGCATGGTCTGTGTGTATCATAAAAAACCTCAGGGAACCATTCTGAGTTCATTCCCATATACAGTATATATATATATATATATATATATATATATATATATATATATATATATATATATATGATACACACAGACAGTGCATGAAACAAGGAACTCTTCTGGGATAATTAAATCCACTATAGTCCGAATAAGTAATGGTAAATGACAAATACCATAGTTTTTCTTTTTCATGATGCTATATAATAATATATATATATATATATATATATATATATATATATATATATATATATATATATATATATACATACAGGGTGTCCCATAAGTCTGGACCCATAGGGATTTATAATATATTTTTTTATTATGTTGCAGGTAAACCATGTCACTGACTAGAGAGGAGAGAGTTCAAGTTATTTTGCTGGTCGGGACCCGCAGTCACCGGGAAGTGGCCGAAGAATTCAACAATATGCATCCAGACCGCGCACCAATCACATACAGATGTGTTGGCAAGTTGATAGCCAAATTTAAGGAAACTGGATCCGTAGCTGACAAGCCTCGCAGAGGACCTTCAAGGACTGTTACGGAAGACGAAACCAGTACCAATGTGTTGGCTAGCTTCGCTGTCAGCCCCAAGAAGTCACTTCGACGCATGTCCAGCAAAACTGGGATCTCCAAGAGCAGCATCCACCGCATCTTGAAACTTCATCACTGGCATCCATACAAACTGCAACTCCATCAGCATTTAAGTGAAGATGATCCTGATAGGCGAGTTCAGTTTTGCGAATGGGCAGAAGAACAATGCGTGAGTGATGAGATGTTCCCATCAAAAATTCTGTTCTCTGATGAAGCGAACTTTTATGTTTCTGGGGAAGTCAACTGTCAGAACACTCGATACTGGTCACCAACAAATCCTCATTGGTTTGATCCTTCCAAGGAACAAGGTGCCCAACGCCTCATGGTTTGGTGTGGGATATGGAAAGACAGAATCGTTGGTCCCTTCTTCTTTGACGTGACGGTAACCGGTGACATGTACCTCAAGATGTTGCAGGAGGAAGCATTTCCAAGCATGTTGAACCCAGCAGGCGACTACCCGGAGTGGTTTCAGCAGGATGGCGCCCCTCCGCATTACGCCACGACGGTTAGAAATTACCTTACCACACAGTTTCCAGAACACTGGATTGGACGACGAGGACATGTTGAGTTCCACCAAGGAGCCCTGATCTTACTCCGCTGGATTTTTATTTGTGGGGCCACTTGAAAGCCAAAGTGTACGAGGTCAAAATGCAGAACATTTTCCACCTTAAAGCACGCATTGTGGAGGTGTGTCAAGAAATTTCTGCGACTGTGATTCAGAAAGTGCTGTCGCAGTGGAGATTGCATCTTGAACTATGTGTGCGACACAATGGCGGACACTTTGAACAGATTATGTAATAAATTTTTGGACTATTTTGTAATTTTATTAATTTTGCCCTATGGGTCCAGACTTACGGGACACCCTGTATGTATATATATATATATATATATATATAAATAAAATTTTTATATATATATATATATATATATATATATATATATATATATATATATATGATACACACAGACAGTGCATGGAACAAGGGGGACCATTCTGAGTTCATTCCCATCTTGAAACGGACATATTATCTGCCTTGAAAAGTGGATGCTCAATTCTACCAGTTGAGGTTTAAGTTTTGGTTTTTGGCTAAAAATATAATAGTTACCCCTTTTTCTTTTATGTATTCAATCTGACATGAAGGAAGCGAGTCTTTTGCTTATATTGAGGTTCTAAATGTAGCAGGGCTAGGCTGCTTTAAACCAGGGTTGGCACTAGTGGGCCCAGCCCGAAAAAACCCACCCAGGTTTTTTCAAAAAAACCCACTTGAAAAAACCCATTAATTTACCCACTTGTGGGTTTTTTCATGAAACTTAAGAAGTGCATATGCAATTATTTTTAAAAATTGTCATATAGGCGCCTATAATGATTTTACATGCAAAGCAAGCAAACATGAGTCAACAAATAGACCTACAGGTATAACTCTTTGGGTGAGGTAGCAGGTTATAGAGTGTAGACATCAGCCAATCAGGGTGTTATACATCCTGATTCTTCAGTCAACTGCATCTTCAAGGAATTTTCTACTTCTTCATGGATTGTATTTAAAAGTGGACCAGACAAATTTTGACGGGAAAGTGGAGTGTAGCCTGGTCTTAGAGTCTCTATCATTTCAATAAAATACTTAGACTCTGCACATAGAAATGGAATATTATTTGCATAAAAGAATTTGGCTATTTTGTTATCAATGACATTTTTCTGCAAAGTTGTTGTTGTCATGCCAAAATCGCTTACTTTCTTTTGAATTTTTCTTTTTTCATCTTTAATTGTGTCAGTGGTGGTGAGGATGAGTCTGGATCATCTGAGAGGTCTATGTCATGGCAGTATGAAGATGATGTACTGGCAGTATTGTCAGTCTTGTTTCTTGATTCCATGTGTTTCAAACATTTCATTAAATGCATTTTTATTCGCTCTATTTTATTACTTATTTCATTATTGCAATGTTTGCATCTAACTTTACTAGTCCCATCAATAATATTGACTTCACTCCATTCATGCCCTGATTTTCTTCCTGATCCAAAGGTCTTTGGCATTATTTAATGCAGTTATAACTTCAAACAGACTAATTCTGTAGGCTAGCAGTAAAGATAAATATGCTGTTGCCAGTTTGTTTTATTTAACTGTGAAATAAAAGAAAAAATATTCAGTAATATGAATTAAATAGATATAACTAGCTGAATTAAGTTCCCTTTGGGAGCTGTAATTCATCTACTTCCAGCAGAAGACACAGGGGCCTGTCTTCCATAGGAAGTATAACCTAACAAATAGGATAATTTACCACACCAAATTTAGTTCAAATTGGTCCATGTTTTCCAAATTTTGTTGTGAAGCTCAATCTGAGAAAATAATAACTTTTTATGCTTAACTGCCTGGAAGGCAACCTTTTTGCTAAAAACAAGACAAATGTTATATTAATAGTGTACGGTACAGTACAGTATTATTATAAAAATAAGAATAGGTAGGTCTAATATGAACTACCATATGGACATATGAAAAAACCCAATTTTACCCGGGTTTTTTCGGGTTTTAGGTGAAAAAACCGAAAAAACCCACCTGGGGTGGGCTTTTTCAAAAAAAGTGGGTTTTCTGCCAACCCTGCTTTAAACCCTAGATCCATGTCCCAAAGCTGGATCCTGTCTGCTTTGCAGATAGCTGGTGAGGGAAGCTATATTTATGGGACCTCTTTGCGAGTGACCCGTTGCCCACGTCGGGCTAGCATCATGAAAAAGAAAAACTATGGTATTTGTCATTTACCATTACTTATTCGGACTATAGCGGATTTAATTTTCCCAGAAGAGTTCCTTGTTCCATGCACTGTCTGTGTGTATCATAAAAAATTCAGGGGACCATTCTGAGTTAATTCCCATATATACATATATATATTATATATATATATATATATATATACAGGGTGTACATAAAGTCAGGATCTATTTTTGTGAAGCACTTGGAAATTATATGGAATTCAATCATAAAATGATAAAGTGGTAACATTTATTAAATAATTAAGAGTAGGATTCGACGTGATGCCCATCAGTATCCCTGCACAGCTCAAATCGTTCAGCAGCATTTCTAAACACATTCTGGAGCATTTGCGGGGTTATGTTATCTGCAGCAGTTCGTATACGTGTACGTAAGTTTTCAAGACTCGTAATCTTCGTCTGATAGACGTGCGATTTGATAAAGCCCCATGCAAAGAAATTTAAAGGGGTTAAATCTGGTGATCTCGTTGGCCAAGGTCTGTTGCTTCTGTGTCCGATCCAGCGATTTGGAAAACGTCCATTCAGATAATCCTGAACAATTTTGGCATAGTGACAAGGAGCACCATCATGTTGATAGACGACGGGGATAGGATTGTTAGTACCGTCGTCTATCAACATGATGGTGCTCCTTGTCACTATGCCAAAATTGTTCAGGATTATCTAAATGGACATTTTCCAAATCGCTGGATCGGACGCGGAAGCAACAAAAGACCTTGGCCAGCGAGATCACCAGATTTAACCCCTTTAGATTTCTTTGCATGGGGCTTTATCAAATCGCACGTCTATCAGACGAAGATTACGAGTCTTGAAAACTTACATATACGAACTGCTGCAGATAACATAACCCTGCAAATGCTCCAGAATGTGTTTAGAAATGCTGCTGAACGATTTGAGCTGTGCAGGGATACTGATGGGCATCACGTCGAATCCTACTCTTAATTATTTAATAAATGTTACCACTTTATCATTTTATGATTGAATTCCATATAATTTCCAAGTGCTTCACAAAAATAGATCCTGACTTTATGTACACCCTGTATGTATATATATATATATATATATATATATATATATATATATATATATATATATATACACACACACAGGGTGTTTCTAAAGTAACCATCTATTTTGCGAAATAATATGAATTATAAAAAAAACACCTTTAAAACATGAAAATATATACTGTATATATTTGTAAGCTCGGCACACATTGTTGCTCTTCGTGGATAATCATCTTGTAAGTTGTGGAACACTTGAATGTGGTATGGCTTTTTCTTTAAATCATAACGTAGAATTCTGTAAACCGTTGTTTGTGTAATTTCTAATCTGTGGGATGCCCTCCGAATCGATAATTGTGGATCCTCTTCGAATGCTTCTTGAACAGATTCGATTCTTTCGTGAGATCTTCTTGGCCATCCAGATCTACGCTCGTCATGCACAGATCCAGTCCTCATAAATTTGTTTACTAATTCGCGAATAGCCTGGTCTCTAGGGCCTGTTTTACGAAACCTTCTCTCAAACTTTTCTCTAATTTCATTGCACTTCATGCCTTTTATCCTGCATGTTACTACATAAACCCGTTCTTGCACATTCATCATCAATGATATGGGTCTGAAAATAAAATAAAATAATTAACAAAAAATTGTGTAAAGCAATTGAAATATTATAAATACATGAATTTTGTATAACAATGCACATACCATTATGCAATATAACAATTGTTTAAAATCCCCCTATTTCACCAAAATAGATGGTTACTTTAGAAACACCCTGTATATATAAATAAAATATATATATATATATATATATATATATATATATATATATATATATATAAAATATATACTTACTTACTTTACTTCGTAGCCCCTGGGTTCTCTTATGCGAACCCGGCGGCACTCAGGTATCCCGCGACCACCGTGGGACGGGTCCATAGGTCTCGTAGAGAGGTAATGTTGGAGTTGTGTCTTTGTTGAGAGAGAGTGTGGCAGTGTAAGAGTAGGTGTTCTGTGTCCTCAGGGTGGAGGTAGCATTTTTGACAGGTGGGGGTGTCAGCTAGGTGGAGTCTGTGTCTGTATTGTTGGAGGGAGGGGTGGTGGCCTGAACGGAGCCTGGCCAGAGTAACTCTTGTTTTCCTTGGGAGGGTTTGTTCGCTCTGATGGACTACAGGGGGAGTATCGTGAAGGACAGTGTTGTGTGGTTGGTCGAGTAGGTATTTCCGGGTAAATTCTGTGTGGAGATGTTTAATGGGGTTGATGTTTAGGGGAGGAGGGGGATATTGTTCAGTAGCTGCGAATAGTGAGCAGCAGGAGTACGTTTTTTGTTGCGGAGTGGGGGATTGTGTAATGTGAGATGGTGACAGGGGTGGTCTGGGGCCAGTGCTCTGGAGAAGAATTGAGTCCCTGTCATGTTCATGTGGTGTTCGATGGGGAGTATTTTCGTATCTGCATGTAGATGTGGGATGGGTGTGGTTCGGAGGCAGCCAGTAATGCTTCTGAGACCTCTGTTTTGTGTGGTCTGTATCTTTTTCTGGTTTGTGTGGGAGATGGACGGGGACCAGGCGGGGGCAGCATAAGTTAGGGTAGTACGTACAAACTGTTTGTATAGGATATTATATATATATATATATATATATATATATATAAACGTAAAGATAAATAAAATTATATATATATATATATAAATATATATATATATAAATATATATATATATTATATATATATATATATATATTATATATATATATATATATGAAAATTATTTCACGAAAGTAACACGTGAAAATATTTATGATGAATAAAACCACGAAGGAAAGGAAACACAAAATGGTGCTCAAGCGCTTTCCTGAGGATGTCATTAGAACGAAAGCGCTTGAGCACCATTTTGTGTTGTGTTTTCCTTTCCTTCGTGGTTTTTTCATCATATATATATATATATATATATATATATATATTATAGTAACACTATCGGCAGACTGAAACAAATGTCATGGCAGATCCATAAATCAAGCACTCGCCTCCTTTTATGATGATGGGAAAAAGGCACACTGATGTAAAATTTGAGTGGCTTTGGGCTGACGAGCAAACTAATACAGTGTTGTCATATCAAGTATTTTCTAGAATGTTCAAAACTAAGATGCCACATCTCAATTATCTTTTAGAATGTTCCAAAGGAATAGAGGAAAGAAACTGAATAAAGATAATTTTTGAATGTGTGGTCCTTATAGGTAGTAACCTACAAAATCTCTTGGAAATAAAAAAATTAAAAAAAACAATCAAATATAGTATTATAATAATGGCAGAAATTTATGAAAAGTCATAAAAAGTCAGACCACTACCTTTTCTATAGTTAATGTATCACACACTTAAAAACTAATAGCGGTCAAAAATGACCGCTTAGTACTTCTTGTGTTAACAATGAAGTAGTGCTCTTCTTTGATCTTACCTGCTCTGGTTAATGTGGTGTCATCTCTTCTCCCATCAAAGCCAATGCATTCTATTTCTATATTCTCCGATTTAACCCTGGTACTCAATTTTTTATCTACTCGTGCTCTTTCCCTCTCCAGCTTCTTTTTATCAGTTATGTTTCCCTGATCCAGGATTCTCATATCTTTTAAAGCAGCATTAACAATTGCTGCTGCTGCTGCCCTGCAACTCACTCTGTAATGATCTGCGGTCACTGCCAACTCTTCATAGGTATATCTGTTCTACTCATTCTCTATTAACTCTATATCAGGCACAAAGTCATCATCCTCTTGGTCAGTCTCTACCACCATGCTCTCAGCACCAGCTGCATCCTGTGATGTTGAAAGAACAACTCTTGATAGCTTCAGTCAATTCTGCTTGTGATCTCATTTTGTGTTTGTGTTCTTTTTGAGCTCTAGCAATAGACGTTTTCCTCATCAAAGCAGCTTCTCTATCAATTGGCCCTGGTTGGTTTAATCTTTGCTTTTGTCCTACAAAAGAATCTCACTCAGCAATTGTTATTTTATCCTTGCACCAGCAGGCATTTCTATCAATCTCTTTATCATACCAATCAGAAGTACATATGTCAAACATAGCATCATACTCAGAAACTTTTTGTTCAAATCTCTCATCTCTCCAGTTTATAGGAACCTTGTTCAAACTTTGAGGCTGCTTCTATCACTCTAACAACCTTCTGAAAGATTCCAAGCATACTTATTGTAGGGAAAGAGAACCTTCTCCATATGGTTTCAACATCTATTGTGACTATGTTACAACATTCATTAAAAGTAATAAATTTATTTGATTCAGCCTCTTCTCATCATCGCAGAAAGTTGTAGTGCCTCACAACATCTGCTTTTATTGGTGTCATAGCTGCTGGAAACTCGGAAGGATGTCCAAAGGCTGCATTTGATGACTTTTCTTGTTGTCATGATTAATTTGACTTAATAACCAATAATTTAACTTAAAAACCAATAGTTTGAATCAATAACCAATAATCAATAATCTGAAACAAAAATAAAATAATAAAATTTTTTGCAAAAAGTACTCAAAAAAATTAGGGTTGCCAGACTTTTTTGCACATTTGTGAAATTTGGCCACCAATCGGGCAACCCTGCATAAAACAAAAGAAGTATCCATAAATAAAGATAATACCCATTTGATTTAAATAAGGGCAAATAATGTGTTCTAACTTATTATTAACATATCTTAAATTGATGTTCAAAATAGATTCAAAGCTTATTGTGAAATCTCAGCTAGAAGAGTGTGGAAAAAGGGGGGACTATGTACAAGGGGTATAGGGGGTCACACATAGCTCAACTTTTGATATGTTATTTGTTAACCCAACTGAAAACCCTCACTTAAGTGTTGTTTTTAAAAAAAGCAAAAAAAAAAGTTTTGACCTGCCCTAAGTCATGTAGCCCTGACTAAACTCACCAAACACAAAAAGAAATATGGAAATGTCTACTAAGGAAAACTCATACTGGCAGGACATTGCCCAGGATAAAAAGGTACCCATAACCTGCTTATGCACCATGGAGGGTGAGGAAACTTCACCAAAGGGATCATTGCAGGGGACCCCACCAGGCCAAAATAATGACCCTGGACCCCAGTAGTATCAACGAAAAATGGCCCCAAAAAGAAACCTATATAGGTATGATACAATAAAGTGGACCATTGAAGAAAAGAAGACAATTTTGCACTGCTCTGAATACTCAAAGTTTGAGAAATGGAGCAGACAGAAGCAGGGTTGGCACTAGTGGGCCCAGCCTGAAAAAACCCACCCGGGTTTTTTCAGAAAAAAACACTTGAAAAAACTCACTATTTTACCCACTTGTGGGTTTTTTCATGAAACTTAAGAAGTGCATATGCAATTATTTTTAAAAATTGTCATATAGGCGCCTATAATGATTTTACATGCAAAGCAAGCAAACATGAGTCAACAAATAGACCTACAGGTATAACTCTTTGGGTGAGGTAGCAGGTTATAGAGTGTAGACATCAGCCAATCAGGGTGTTATACATCCTGATTCTTCAGTCAACTGCATCTTCAAGGAATTTTCTACTTCTTCATGGATTGTATTTAAAAGTGGACCAGACAAATTTCGACGGGAAGGTGGAGTGTAGCCTGGTCTTAGAGTCTCTATCATTTCAATAAAATACTTAGACTCTGCACATAGAAATGGAATATTATTTGCATAAAAGAATTTGGCTATTTTGTTATCAATGACATTTTTCTGCAAAGTTGTTGTTGTCATGCCAAAATCGCTTACTTTCTTTTGAATTTTTTTTTTTTCATCTTTAATTGTGTCAGTGGTGGTGAGGAGTCTGGATCATCTGAGAGGTCTATGTCATGGCAGTATGATGATGATGTACTCAAAGCTGGGCACTTGCGGTTTTTTTTGCGGTACTGCGGTACTACCGCACTACCAAACCGGTACCACATAACGCAGTACCGCAAAGGATTGCTGAAAGTACAGCCTGTACTTTCAGCGATCCTTTGCGGTACTGCGTTATGCGGTACCGGTTTGGTAGTGCGGTAGTACCGCAGTACCGCAGTACCGCAAAAAAAACCGCAAGTGCCCAGCTCTGGATGTACTGGCAGTATTGTTTCTTGATTCCATGTGTTTCAAACATTTCATTAAATGCATTTTTATTCGCTCTATTTTATTACTTATTTCATTACTGCAATGTTTGCATCTAACTTTACTAGTCCCATCAATAATATTGACTTCACTCCATTCATGCCCTGATTTTCTTCCTGATCCAAAGGTCTTTGGCATTATTTAATGCAGTTATAACTTCAAACAGACTAATTCTGTAGGCTAGCAGTAAAGATAAATATGCTGTTGCCAGTTTGTTTTATTTAACTGTGAAATATAAAAAAAAATATTCAGTAATATGAATTAAATAGATATAACTAGCTGAATTAAGTTCCCTTTGGGAGCTGTAATTCATCTACTTCCAGCAGAAGACACAGGGGCCTGTCTTCCATAGGAAGTATAGCCTAACAAATAGGATAATTTACCACACCAAATTTAGTTCAAATTGGTCCATGTTTTCCAAATTTTGTTGTGAAGCTCAATCTGAGAAAATAATAACTTTTTATGCTTAATTGCCTGGAAGACAACCTTTTTGCTAAAAACAAGACAAATGTTATATTAATAGTGTACGGTACAGTACAGTATTATAAAAATAAGAATAGGTAGGTCTAATATGAACTACCATATGGACATATGAAAAAACCCAATTTTACCCGGGTTTTTTCGGGTTTTAGGTGAAAAAACCCGAAAAAACCCACCTGGGGTGGGCTTTTTCAAAAAAAGTGGGTTTCTTGCCAACCCTGGACAGAAGAACGTAATCCTAGCAGAACAAATTGGGGTTAATATTCGTTTTAATGCTTTGTTTGTTTTCGATAGGAGACATTCTATGACAATTTAACATATAAATTCATATTCAGGACACCTTGAAACCTCAGGGAAACTGATAAAAATCAAGGAAATATAATAATTATTTTTTACAGAAAAAAAAAAATTGACGTAAAAAGCAGCCATTATAGGCCATTGACCAAGTGTTTACCTCTTTCCGCTGTTAAAATTTTGCAGGTCCTCGTCCTCTCCAGTTTTATGGGGAGACATCTCATGGCAAAATTAGGAAACATAAGTCAAATCAGCCAATTAAATCTGGTTTTTGTTTCATGTTACCTTATCCAACCAATCAGAGATGTGCATTTTGAATCTCCAATAATGCATACTCATTCCAAAATCCTTATTCAGTTTGGTTTTTGCTATGGTTTTTCTAGTGTGTGATTTGGATTACTTATAAAAAAGAAGACAGTGCTGAAGTTTTCTTTACCAGTCACAGTGTTTTACCTACTCGTGTTATTTGTCTGCAGTGTGGTCATGAGTGTAATTATAGAGAAGTTGCTGACCAATATTATTGCAGAAGATTGACTAGGGACGAGCGCGGCAGGAAAAAAAAGTGTTTCTTGTCTGTTTCCCATTGAAAGGGCATGTGGGTTGAAAAATCCCACCTCAAACTGTGGCAAAACTTATTGTACATTGGGTTATTCTTGACAAAGCGTTCGACACAGCTAGATGCACAGCTCTATTTAGCATTGGCTTCCGAGAGTGCAGTTAATTGGAGGAGTTTTTGCTTCGTCTGTGAGCATTGGCTAGGCCAACAAGTTCAAATTGGTGGGCCTGACAAAATTGTCTATTTATTCCTGTTGGTCGCTGCTGATTTGTACCAACATCCCAATGCTACTATTTAAGGTAAGAAATTGCAAAAAAATGCAGGTTAGGTTAGGTTACCTTATGAACCTTATGAACCTTATGTTGTTTCGTGTGTTGGTCTCTCTTCACACGGAGGTCAAGCTGGTGGCCCCGCCTCTAGGTCTGGCCTGGTGGAGGAGCGAGTTACTTTCTTGCGCTCTCCACCGTACATAGCCAGGCACGCCCGGCTCATCTGGTACTGTCCTGAGCCAGGCATCCAGTCTTTTCTTGAAGACTTCAACTTTGACCCCCGTTACGTTTCTGAGGTCCTTAGGAAGCTGGTTGAAAAGTCTTGGCCCCCTGACAACCAAGCTATTTTCCTTCAGGGTTGAGGAGGTCCCTTGTCGTGCTTTTAATTTGGGAACACTACACATTCTGCCTTTCCTATTTTCCAGTGTTGTTTGAATGGTAATTGGGTTTAGTTTTAGGTTTGGTACCAGTTTTTCGATCATTTTCCAAATGTAGATTATGATGTACCTCTCTCTTCTTTCCAGTGAGTACAGATTTAGTTTACGTAGTCTTTCCCAGTAGTTGAGTTCTTTGCAGCCATCAATCTTGGCTGTGAAATGCCTTTGCGTTTCTTCTAGTTTATTAGTTTCTTCCTTTTTATATGGGGACGTCAAAACTGAGCAGTATTCAAGTTTTGGTATAATCAGTGTTTTTAGCAGGGGAATCATTACTGTCCTGTCCCTTCTCTTGAACGTTCTTAGAACCTGTCCAGCGACTCTTTTTGCTTTATTTATCGCTATCTGATTTTGTGTTTCGAATTTTGCATCATCTGTCATTAATTATCCCGAGATCAATCGCTTTCATGCTTCTCTGAATTTCCTGTCTATCTGGAGCATAATATGCAGTCTAAGTTCTTCTTTTCTACCATATCTCAAGAGTTGAAATTTCTCGGTGTTGAATGACATGTTGTTGTCTTCTGACCATTTGTATATTTTGTTCGTGTCCCTCTGCAAGGCCTCCACGTCATGTACATCACTGATTTTTCTGCTGATCTTTGTATCGTTTGCAAAGGATGTTACTATACTATTGCTGTTTACTCCGCTGTCTATGTCTGTTAGCATGATAATAAACAGGAGTGGGGCCAGTACTGTCCCTTGTGGTACTGAGCTGTGTACTTCCGATTCTGATGATGATATACCTCGAATTTTGACGACCTGCAGACGATCACTAAGGAAGTTGTAGATCCATTTTCCCACTTTGCCTGTTATTCCCATGTCTTTAATTTTATGTCCTATTATACCATGGTCACATTTATCGAAAGCTTTAGCAAAATCTGTGTATATAACATCGTAGTTGTCATTGCCTTCCAATGCATCTAGGATATTGTTGTAGTGCTCTATTAGTTGTGATAGGCATGATCTACCTGATCGGAATCCATGCTGATTTTCGTCGAATCTTTCCCGTGTCTCCAGGAAATCATAAATTTTCTCTCTAACTATTCTTTCAAATACTTTGGTGAGGTGGGACGTCAATGACACTGGTCTATAGTTCTTTGCTTGAGATCTGTCCCCTCCTTTATATATAGGGACAATGTTTGCTCTTTTCAAGATGCTCGGTATTTCCCCAGTGTCTAGGGATCTTCTCCATATCCAGTATAAAGGTGTAGCTATTTCATTTTTACAGTTTTTAATCAATAATGCGTTCCAATTGTCCGGACCTGCAGCTGAATGTAGTTTCATTTGTTCTATAGCTCTCGCTACATCTTCTGGTGTAAACTCAAAGTCTGTTATATACTCTCCTTGCAATTCCTCTTCAAAGAATGCATTTATGTCAGGTATCGCTTTGTCACTTTTTGGGGTACTGAAAACTGATTCATATTGAGCTCTCAATGTATCAGATATTTCTTTTGGATCATCGGTTAGTTCATTATTTCCCGTCCTTAAGGGCCCAATAGCGGCGCACGTTTTTGTTTTCCTTTTTGCATAGCTATAGAAGTATTTTGGATTTTCCTTTATTGCTTCTACCGCCTTTTCCTCTTATCTCTCTGTATGGTCCTTAATCAGGGCTTGTATTTCCCTATCGATACCCTCCAGTTTTTCTTTTATTATTTTCCTGCCATTATCTCCGCAGTTTCCTAACTTCGCCTCCACTCTCTTTCTTTTGCGGAATAGTCATCTCTTTTGCCTTTCTAGCCAGCTCCTCTTTCCTTTTGGCTGTGATTTCGGAGCATATTTTTCTAAAATTCTCAGCGTTTTTTCCTCCAAAGTTGTTAGCATTTCTTCCGTTGTTTTATTCTCGAAAATTGTTCTCCATTCTATTTGGGCCATGTGCGATCTGATTGCTTCCCAATTTATAGTCTTCGAGTTTAAGTTAAAGGCCTCGAATTTACTTCTTTCCACAATATGTGTATTGTCTTCTAATGCTGCCATCATATTTGTTGATATCTCGATTAAGTTGTGGTCTGAGATAATGGTTGGGGTTATTTTTATATCAGCAATCAAGTTCGTGTTATTCGTGAATACCAGATCCAGGCAGTTATTTTTTCTGGTATTTTCTGTTATCTCCTGTGTCAGCATAAACTCATTTGTGAGAGCCATCAACATTTTTGCTTGTTCCTGATCTTCTCTTGTGCCCCCCTTGTCCTGGTGAATATATATATTCCTATTCACCTTTTTGTATTTTATAAATGGGAAGTTAGTCTCCGCAGATCATTATAGTGGGGGATGGAGGGTTTATGGCCTTTATTAGCTTTCTAATGTCATCAATGGCCTCCGAGAATTTTTCGGTTGGGGTGCTTGGAGGTCTATAGATGACTCTTACTATCAAGTTTAGTTTTTTCTATTTTCACTGCTAGGAGTTCCACATAGCTGTTTGATTTACTTATTATCGTCTCTGTCATATGACCTTCCTGTACATATATAGCACAGCCACCTTTCCGTCTCGTCGTTCTATCCGCTCTTAGTAAGTTGAAGCCCTCTATATTTATCTCTTTCTTATCAATACAATGTTCGCAGTTTTCACAATTTCCTTGGCAATCTTTAAGATGAGTTTCTGTGAGGCATGCGATGTCCGCCCTTGTTTCGTCCATAAATCCTTTCAGGTACGAAACCTTATTGAGTGATTGGTTTGGTCTTATTCCTTGAAACACATTTCTCTGGTATTTTTTGGTGTGATTTGTTCAAATCTGAACTTCATTTCTTTGGGAAATGAGCCATTTTTGAGAAATTTTCAATTTTAAAATTTCTCAAAAATGGCTGATTTCCCAAAGAAACAAAGTTCAGATTTGAACAAATCACACCAAAAAACACCAGAAAAATGTGTTTTGGTTCAGAATGGAGAAAAAGCACTAAAACGAATAATTACCCAAATCAGGAAAACTAACCTACCTGAAGAAAAGAAAAACACCTCTATTAAGAAGTTACAATCTTTAGCCTCACAAGTGTGTAAGTACCTCACTGAGGAGTAAATCAGTAATATGAAGCAAATGAGGACTACATTGCCAGAGAAGAAGAAGAAAGGGATGAAAAAAGGAAAAGATTTATGGACAAGAGAAGAGAAATGGACACTGATATGGGCTACAAAGTAGGTATTATTATAGTATTACACCCGTCTAACGTCCAGCAATTATTATACATTCATTAGGTAATTTTTTTAATTCTAAGACACTTTTCTTCTATAGCGTTTCCTTTGCAAATGCTTCGTTTTCGAGATATAAACGTTTTTTTGGTGTGTATCTAGTGCGTGTTCATACATTCGTTTGTGTGTTCGTTTGTGTTGACGTCACATGTCTGCCCAATCAGAGCGCTCCATCCAATTTGAATTAGTTTGCTACCGGAATGGCTTTGTGTGACATGTGTTCGTTCGATTATTACCGCTGTATTGTCGCTTTCTATGAAAATTTAGAAAAAAGTGTTGAGTTTCTGCATGCTCACGGTGTTCTACCGACAGTAGTGAAGTGTCCACATTGTAAAACGGAGTGTACATATCGTCAAGAGCAGAAACTGTGGCGTTGTAGAAAAAGTTACATTGTGCTTAAAACGGAGAAAAGACGGTACTGTGATTATTCTGTCTTAGATTTTAAAGGTAATTCCTATTTTTCTTTTAGGATAGGTTAGGTTAATTTTGAAGGTGAAATTTGTTTTTCCTATGGTTTTTGATGTTTTGAACGAATCTGACCTTCAAAACCGTCGGAAATGACTCATTTTCTGTGATTTCCCCCACATTGCCAGCTGGGGGGGGGGGGATCTCAAAAACGAGTCATTTCCGACAGTTTTGAAGGTCAGATTTGTTCAAAACATCAAAAACCATAGAAAAAACAAATTTCACCTCCAAAGGGAGATGGGTGTAATACTATAAATTTACCACAAAGTATGCCAGACAGAAACATGAGAGACAGAAGGACATCACAAGGGAATGGAGAAAGATCATCTTCCACTTTTGCCCATGTGAGAGAGAGACTCCAGCTGCAAGATTGACTTCTCAGAAGTACAATTTCATAGCCCAGAAAGTATTTAATGAACATAAAATAGAATACATGAATGCTGAAATAGATAAGCTTATCTGCAATGAAACCAGCCCAATAATGAACTCTATTCCACTATTCCAGTGCCTTGACACAGCACAAAATGCTGGAGATGGTTCATCTGATAGCCCATTAGGCACACAAAGCAGGCAGCATACCAGCTAATATTCTCGAACCAATCCAAACCACCAGATAAGAATGGGTGGCTCACCACCCAGTCACCTGGATCCTCTGACTCACCATTACCTTCCTCAGCCACATTAAGAACCCCTCCCCCTTCACCACCACCACATGAAGATATAGATCTCTAGCAAAGAGAAACAGAGGAGGAATTAGCAAATCTAATTGAAAGTTAAAACTGGTCATGAGTATGGAAAATGGCCCCAATTTATCAAACTTAGTAATAATAGACAGTTTAAACAACTATTATGCAGTGAATTTAGCAATTAATAGATTAGTCCCAGTCAACACAGACCTTACTGAACTTAATCAAGTAAATTAGGCTGCTGGCCTATATATGCAAAAGAAACTTATCCCAAATTTCAAACCATGCAAGTGTAAACCAAAACCTCCTCCCTGGAAAATTAAATTAACTAAACAACTTACACAAGCCAGGTGTGAACTAAACCAAATAAAACAATATTTCCAAGCATCCCCATAACAAGAAAAACTCAAAAAAAAAAAAAATGGAAAATAAAGAGTATAACTTGAGAGACAATCAACTACATGGCAAGGTGCTGAAATTGGAAGGAAGTATCCCAGCCATAGTCAATAGAGTCAGGAATAAATAAAAGCAGATAAACATGAAAAACCATAACAAACAATTTTCATCCAACCCTAGAGGCTTTTACCAAAATCTCATTAGAGAAAGAATAGTAGTCCACAACCCACCAGATCAGATCCAGTTGGAGTCATACTGGAAGCCCCTCTTTGAAACCCCAGAACAGCATAACCAGGATGCTGACTAGATAGAGACCATCAGGGTAGTGAATGAGTGTAAACCAGAAATGGAGGAGTTATTTATGATGGAAGATAAGGTAAGAAAGAAATTGGCAAAATTCTCCAACTTTAGAAAACCTGGCCTAGAAGAAAAAACACCAGAATGGCTTACAAATGGAAATATAACCCTCATCCCCAAGACTTGTGAGACAAAACTCCCAAATAAATACTGCCCAATTTTCTGCCTCACTACCACCTATAAACTATTTACTGACTTGATTGCAGACAGTATATATGAACACCTAGAACAGAGGATCAGCTGCTCATCAACAAAACTCTCCTTGAAGACTAAGAAAAGAAGCAGAAACCTAAGTATGGTATGGATAGACTATCAAAAGGCATTTGATAGTGTTCCACACTCCTGGATTTTGGAATGCCTCAAGCTGTACAAAATCTGTCCTACTATCATTAGAACTTTAACAAACCAAATGCTATTCTGTCTTACCCTGGACCCCCTAAGCAAACTACTTAGCAATAACAACAAGGGCTACAACCTTAGTCAAACTAGGCAAAGAAATCCAGTGTTCTGAACCATCTACTGTTTATGGATGATTTGAAGCTGTATGCAGACTGACCAAAACCTAGAATACCTATTATGGATTGTATATACTTAACTTCGGTGACATAGAAATGAAGTTTGGATTGGATAAGTGGGCTAAATGTTCACTTAGGGGAGGTAAGAAAATACAAACACACAACATCAATTTAGGAAGGGACACTGAGATTAAGAACCTGGAAGAGGATAGTTCCTACAAATACCTTGGAATAGAAGAAAGTGGTAATACAGTCGGCCCTGCTATAATGTGTACTATTAAAACGTGGGTTTGTATTCATGTGCGAAGTATCTTAAGACCATAAAAATGTTATTACATGGAAAATTTTAAATTATGCACAAGAAAACATGTTAAAAATTTCAAGACTGCAAAAACATTTGTTGGCTTATAGTCAGCTAAGTACTGTCAGATTAAATACAGGTATCCCTCATTTAACGATTAGGTTACATTCCTGAAAAATTGATTGCTAAGTGAACAATCACTAAACAAGGATGTTATAACATGGATTCATTGGGGATATGTTCCTATGTGGTGCTTGTGGACAGTGAAGCTGGAGGACTGAATGTTGTTGGGGCAGGTCACACACACACACACACACACCTCTCTCTCTCTCTCTCTCCTCTCTCTCTCTCTCTCTCTCTCTCTCTCTCTCTCTCTCTCTCTCTCTCTCAGACTTAGTATTAAGTCTTTTTCTCTTCTTTTACTATTAGGACCCTACTGCTACCTCATGCGTGGGAAGAGAGACTTTGGAACCTCTATAAATAACACCATTTTAACGCTCGTAGGTTGTGAGAGACTGGGATGGAGGGGTCCCAGGCGTAGGGGCGCGATGAATGGAGTGTGGCTAGTGCCCCGTTAAGCCCATTCCTAACGCGTAATGGCCTGACCAGCCCCCTGCGACCGTTCTTTGGTGACCAATTGATGGTGCTTGGCTGTACTGCTCTGAGGTGAGAGAGCTTTACTGCCCAGCTGGCTGCCAGGCCAGCGTAAAGTCTGGGCGTAGCCTCTGGGTCTGGTGGGATATCCCTTGAACACTGGATTCTAAGAGTCTGGCCGCTTGTGAGTGACTAGTAAGACTTAGTAAGGGGCTGCATCTCGCTGTCGCTCCTGGCGGGAAATCCGTGACGCCTGCGTCGCGAGTGTTTGTCAGTTGGTAGCTGCGACACGTTTGGGACTGTCCGGCCCTGGGGAGACCTTTGGTCGGTGCGGCAGCAGCGAGAGGTGTAGTCTTCTGGAAGGGATGAACGTCACTTGCAAATAGGTGGATGCGTCTACGCGCGGGAAGAATTCACCCCCCCCCTCCTTTTTTATATACTGGTCAGAACGTTTTTGATAGTTTTCATTGCTAGAACGCTTTATCTTATTCAGAGTATTCAGAGTTCGAAAAAAAAAAAAAAGTTACAATGACTGGACCGCAGAAACTGAAGGCTGAATGTGCGAGGTGTGAAGTAAACCAGTGGGTGACGAACTTCAAAGAAGCCTGCTTCAAGAAGATCAACCACTCCAGCATGTGTCACTTTTGCGAACTCATGCGGTTTTACGAGAAGCTAGAGGAGAGGGTCTGGCGGCTCGAGTCGTCCAGACCGGCTGTTGGAGGTGCGGCGGTCACTGACGAGGCTGCGCCGCCCTCTAACCCGGGGCTCATTCAGGATAGGATAGTTGCCGTGGAAAGGCGGTCCAGCGATGGAATGGACAGATCTCGGGACCGCGGAGAAGGGGTAGAGGTGCAACCGGGGGCCAGGGTCCTAAATCAGTGTCAGGAATCACCAGTGACCCACATGGAATGCATGGAACCGCGGGTTTAAGGTGGAGGACGCAAAGAAGGGGCTGATAGAGAAAGGTGGGAAGGGGTCGATAGAGAAGGGTGGGAAGGGGCCTACTGATGGCCCAAAGAAACTGAAAGATGTAGCTACTGGTCAGGGTGGGTCGGGTGGTGTAACTGCGTGTATGGGTGGCGATGGGTTTCGAAAGGTCTCGGGCAAAAAGGCTGCGAAGCCGAAGCCTGAGACCCCAGTTGCCCCTGTCAGGACCTCCAACCGCTTTAGTCTCCTGTGCTCGAAGGAGGAAGACACCGTTTTGATTGGGGACTCGCAGATCAGGGGCCAGGAGAAGTACTTTGCTTCTGCAAACCGGGATGGGAGGAAGGTAAGGTGCTTACCTGGGCGGGGAACGGCGCACTTAAGGAAGGAGGTAGAGAAGGTGCGCGTGGCTAGTCGGAGGACTGCGATCGTTGTCCACGCTGGTGGCAACGACCTGTTCCTCAAAGGCGGTAGGGTAGGTCTTTCAGAAGGGATCATCACCGAGATCATGTCTCTTGCGGATGATCTAAAACTGAAGACAGACAGGGGAATGTTAATGGGTATTTTACCGCGAATGAATGCCAGTGACCACGCACTCAGTAAGGTCATTGGCATCAACGAGAGGGTGCAAGACTTGTGCGTCCCACTGGGCGTGAGGTTTATTGACCCCTTCGACGCATTTTCGGGTAGGTGGGACCTTTACCAGAGGGATGGTGTCCACCTCAATAACAAGGGTAAAGGTGTGCTAGGCGCGCTGCTCGACCGGCACCTATACAGAATGGTGAGGTCGAGTCTGGGGAGAGATGATGGGGCCCCACCGGGGAGAGATGATGATGAGCCGGTGGCGGCCGCGGACGTACCTTCAACTGAAGGGTGCGTCGAGGTACGTTGGATTGGGCTCAGGCTCCTGCGGAAGTTGCCCCCTCATTAGTGAGGGGCTCTTCAACTCCTGACAGCCCTGGCTGTTCGGGAAATGGGTCGTGCTAGGGGGCGGTCAGAATAGGGAAGGCTCCCTCCGTGCAATGCTTTTTAATGCTAGGTCGATTAGGAACAAGTTTTGCGAGCTATGGGCACTCTTAGCATCAGAATATCAGGATAGCGTTGCTATCACCGAGTCCTGGATTCATACTGATCGTAGGGACTACGTTGGGGAGTTCGAAATTCCTGGGTATAGAATGTTTCACAAAGACCGCACCCGTGGGGAGGGGGGTGGGGTACTAATATATATCAGACACACATTGAGTCCGGTTGACTGCCAGTTCCGGTCGGAATGGGAGCTGCTTGGCGTCGATCTGAATGTGGGAGGGACGAGCTATAGGTTAATCTTGGTGTACAGACCTCCGCATCTCCTCCTCGAGGAGGATACAGCACTGTACACCGAACTCAGTAGCCTGCTAGGGGATAGGGTGTGTGTAGTTTTAGGAGACTTCAACTGTCGCGGCCTAAAGTGGGAAAACAGGACTGCTGATGCTGAAGGGAGGAGGCTAGTTGACTTTGCTGATGAGAACTTCCTCACTCAGTGGGTCAACGAGCCTACACGAGGCAAAAGCGTTCTAGACTTAGTATTCACGACCGAAGACAACCTCGTCACTGGCCTCACCGTTGACGAATCGTTGGGTGGGAGTGATCACGGTCTTACTAGGTTCCGTGTGTGCGTCCCTCGGGTGAAGCGTAGTAACTCGAGAGGCAGGAAGCTCGATCTCCAGCGGGCGAACTTTGTTAGCCTCCCGGGTAGCATAGGAGAGATGGAGTTAGAGGTCGGCGGCGATGTTGAGGGAGTGCAGAGTGCATTCCGGGAAGAGTTTATGGTGCTGCAGTCTGCTGCCATACCCTCAAAACCGGTCACCCCTGCTTCAACGCAGCCTAAGTGGTTCAATCGTGACATCGCTTCGGCTATCCGAAATAGGAAAGTAGAGTATAGGAGGGCGAAGGCCAATCGTTCCCATGAGAACACTGAAGCGTATGTCTGCCTGTGTAGGGAAGTGAAGGCAAAGGTTAGGCTAGCCAAACGTAACGAAGAATTACGGGTGGCAAGCCTCTGCAAGGGGAACCCTAAGGAGTTCTTCAGTTATGTTAATAGTAGAAAGCGGACCTCCGACGCTGACATCGCCAATGTACTTAATGAGTACTTTGCGGGAGTGTTCACCAGGGAGGACACCCGCATCATCCCCGAGCCAGGCGTGAGGCACGAAGGTGCTGGCCTGGATAGTGTTCGATGTACCGCGACAGTCGTTGCCGATAGAATAGACAAACTGAGCGCGTTTAAGGCTCCTGGGCCAGACCAGTTTCTCCCCAGATTGTTGCGGGAGGTACGCGACCAGGTGGCTCCCCACCTGGCTACAGTCTTCAACAAATCGTTGGAGACGGGCCAGGTGCCTGGTGACTGGAGGGAAGCCAACGTGACCCCTATCTTTAAGAAATGGGATCACGAAAGTCCAGGGAACTATCGTCCCATTAGTCTCACTTCAGTTGTAGGTAAATTATTAGAGGGGATAATAGCTGATAGGATCGTTGACCATTTGGATTCTACAAGCTGCTTGGGGACTCCCAACATGGGTTTAGACGGCATAGGTCGTGTCTCACCAACTTGCTCGAGTTTTTCCACGTCATGTTGGTGAGTATGATAAGAGTAGGGCGATTGATATACTTTATCTCGACTTTCAGAAAGCCTTTGATAAGGTACCTCACCGCCGGCTAATGGCGAAAGTGCGCGCGCTGGGTATCGGTGGGGAAATAGGTAGGTGGATTGAAAACTGGCTGAAGAATAGGCGGCAGAGGGTTGTAATTAAAGGGCTAGTTCGGGTTGGGCCTCGGTCACTAGTGGGGTTCCTCAGGGTTCCGTTTTGGGGCCGCTGTTGTTTATCATTTACATAAATGATATCGACGGTGGCATCGTCAGTCGGATCGCCAAATTCGCTGATGACACCAAGCTTGGGGCCAATGTTGGGACGCCCGAAGCGATCGAGAACTGCGTGCGGACCTAGGTAGGATAGGAGAGTGGTCCGAAAAATGGCAAATGCCGTTTAACTTGGGTAAATGCAAAGTGATGCACATTGGCTACGCCAATCCCAAGTCGGACTACTCGATGTTGGGAGTAATATCGAGGCGACTGATTTGGAAAAGGACTTGGGTGTGCTAATTAGCAGCGACCTTAAGTTTACGAAACAGTGCGTAGAGGTGGAAAAGAAAGCCAGAAGCTGTTGGGTTATATCAGGAGGCAATTTCAGTTTCGGAACAAGGAGATTGTGCTCTCTCTGTACAATTCCCTGGTTCGGCCGCACCTGGAGTATGCTGTGCAGTTCTGGTCGCCCACCCTCAGGAAAGATATTGAGAGGCTGGAGCGAGTGCAGGCGAGGGCCACAAAGTTAATCCCTTCCGTTAGGCATATGGGCTACAATCGAGTTACGCGCCCTGAACTTGTTTTCGCTGGAAACTCGGAGGCTGCGCGGTCAACTGATCGAGGTTTTCAAGCTCTTACGCGGGTTCAACGATGTCGATTTTAGAAGCATGTTTAGTTTAAATGATAACCCAACTCGCAACAATGGTTGGAAGTTGGATTTGAAACGGTTTAGGACTAGTGTGTGTGGGAATTACTTTACGTATAAGATCTGTGACACGTGGAACAGGTTACCTTCAGAAGTTGTGAACAGTTCCTCTGTGGATCATTCAAGAAAAGGTTAGACCAAATCTTGCACACTATTTGAGGGTGTAAAAATTTCCCTGGCACCCGTTGCCATTGGTACCTCCTCGGTATGGGCCGCAAGGCCTTTTGAGGTACTTCTTTTCCTTGTAAATCTCTCTCTCTCTCTCTCTCTCTCTCTCTCTCTCTCTCTCTCTCTCTCTCTCTGAAGGCGAAGGTTAGGCTAGCGAAACGTAACGAAGAACTACGGGTGGCAAGCCTCTGCAAGGGGAACCCTAAGGAGTTCTTCAGTTATGTTAATAGTAGAAAGCCCATTAGAAGCATGATAGGTCCTTTAAAGGACGGAAGCGGCGTTCTGCGGACCTCCGACGCGGACATCGCTAATGTGCTTAATGAGTACTTTGCGGGAGTGTTCACCAGGGAGGATACCCGCGTCATCCCCAAGCCAGCTGTGAGGCACGAAGGTGCTGGCCTGGATAGTGTTAGATGTACCGCGACAGTCGTTGCTCATAGAATATACAAACAGCGCGTTTAAGGCTCCTGGGCCAGACCAGTTTCTCCCCAGTGTTTTGCGAGAAGTGCGCGACCAGGTGGCTCCCCACCTGGCTACAGTCTTCAACAAATCGTTGGAGATGGGCCAGGTGCCTGGTGACTGGAGGGAGGCCAACGTGACCCCTATCTTTAAGAAAGGGGATCACGAAAGTCCAGGGAACTATCGTCCTATTAGTCTCACTTCAGTTGTAGGTAAATTATTAGAAAGGATAATAGCTGATAGAATCGTTGACCATTTGGATTCCTACAAGCTGCTTGGGGACTCCCAACATGGGTTTAGACGGCATAGGTCGTGTCTCACCAACTTGCTCGAGTTTTTCCACGTCATGTTGAGTGAGTACGATAAGAGTAGGGCGATTGATATACTTTATCTCGACTTTCAGAAAGCCTTTGATAAGGTACCTCACCGCCGCTAATGGCGAAAGTGCGCGCGCTGGGTATCGGTGGGGAAATAGGTAGGTGGATTGAAAACTGGCTGAGGAATAGGCGGCAGAGGGTG
The DNA here is from genome assembly GCA_023014485.1 of Bathynomus jamesi. Lineage (NCBI taxonomy): Eukaryota > Metazoa > Arthropoda > Malacostraca > Isopoda > Cirolanidae > Bathynomus > Bathynomus jamesi. The sequence goes on from JAJOZX010008703.1 coordinate 96,011, forward strand.
GTAATTAAAGGGGCTAGTTCGGGTTGGGCCTCGGTCACTAGTGGGGTTCCTCAGGGTTCCGTTTTGGGGCCACTGTTGTTTACCATTTACATAAATGATATCGACGGTGGCATCGTCAGTCGGATCGCCAAATTCGCTGATGACACCAAGCTTGGGGCCAATGTTGGGACGCCCGAAGCGATCGAGGAACTGCGTGCGGACCTAGGTAGGATAGGAGAGTGGTCCGAAAAATGGCAAATGCCGTTTAACTTGGGTAAATGCAAAGTGATGCACATTGGCTACGCCAATCCCAAGTCGGACTACTCGATGTTGTGCAGTAATATCGAGGTGACTGATTTAGAAAAGGACTTGGGTGTGCTAATTAGCAGCGACCTTAAGTTTACGAAACAGTGTGTAGAGGTGGAAAAGAAAGCCCAGAAACTATTGGGTTATATCAGGAGGCAATTTCAGTTTCGGAACAAGGAGATTGTGCTCTCACTGTACAATTCCCTTGTTCGGCCGTACCTGGAGTATGCTGTGCAGTTCTGGTCGCCCACCCTCAGGAAAGATATTGAGAGGCTGGAGCGAGTGCAGGCGAGGGCCACAAAGTTAATCCCTTCCGTTAGGCATATGGGCTACAATCGACGGTTACGCGCCCTGAACTTGTTTTCGCTTGAAACTCGGAGGCTGCGCGGTCAACTGATCGAGGTTTTCAAGCTCTTACGAGGGTTCAACGATGTCGATTTTAGAAGTATGTTTAGTTTAAATGATAACCCAACTCGCAACAATGGTTGGAAGTTGGATTTGAAACGGTTTAGGACTAGTGTGTGTGGGAATTACGTTACGTATAAGATCTGTGACACATGGAACAGGTTACCTTCGGAAGTTGTGAACAGTTCCTCTGGATCAGTTCAAGAAAAGGGTAGACGAAATCTTGCACACTATTTGAGTGTGTAAAGACATTTAGGACCTCAGTCTGCGGAAATTTCTTTTCCTATAAAATAGTTAATATCTGGAACCAACTTCCCTCAGAGGTTGTTTCCAGTCAGTGTAAATCTGTTTAAAAATAGGCTAGACAAAGTACTGAACACACTCATAGTTTAAGATTAAAACCTCAGAAAACTCTGCAGGAGTTCGCTTGCTCGGTGTCTCTGTGAGCAAGCTAAATATAGAGCTATTTATATATTCTCCACTTTCCTGTAAAATTTCCTTGGCTACTTTTCCAGGGTCAAGGTATTTTCTTCAACCTTTTTCCGTACCTGCCTCTGGCAGGGAGGGAGCGGAGGGTGGGGAGAGAGCCTTCTACTTTTCTATCCAGTTTTCTACTACTGCTAGGATAGTTGAAAGAAAAATAAACTTTTAAAAATTTTCCCTGGCACCCGTTGCCATTGGTACCTCCTCGGTATGGGCCGCAAGGCCTTTTGAGGTACTTCTTTTCCTTGTAACTCCTTGTAACTCTCTCTCTCTCTCTCTCTCTCTCTCTCTCTCTCAGAGGGTGGACAGATGTAAATCTGACCCTGAGGTGGAAGATTTTGGTCCTGGTGACATTGACTCCTTCTTGGTTTTGAAGAAGCTTGTGATGGTTGCCTGGCATACCTTCTTCTTTGCATAGTACATTTCACGGTAGCAGCGGATGCCCTGCTCCATGATGCATGCAGCCTCAGCACTCCTGTTGGGGTTGGAATCATTCTCTACCAACTAGGTAAGGCAGTCATCAAACTGCACAATAAAGTCATGCAGAGGCGGGAGAGTAAGCGACTTGGGTGGCTTGTGTGGTTCCACCTCAGACTCCTCCAGTGCTCGCTGCTGCATCAGGGTGAGATGGTTCTTTGCAGCCTTGAAGTCAGGGGCAGTCTTCTTGGCAAAGAAAGTCCTGGAGGACATCTTCCAAAACAGCCCCATTTCATCAAGCCTCATCTGCACTCGTCGCCTCACCCGTGAGGTGGAGGCTGTGGAGATTAGCCCACCCCTTAAAGCACTTGAACCACCCCACACTGGCCTTGAAGTTCTCACCAGTCCCAGCAGTCCTCTCAGGGTCCAAGTCTTTCCACAGGTCCTCGCACAGACTCATAGCCTTGGCCATAATGATGGTGGTAGAGAGAGGTAGCACCAAACAGTCTGCACAATGTTGCTTTGCACTCCACAAAGGCGGTGAATAACACAACAATCACAATCATGTGCAATCTTACACAATGATGCAGAGTGATGCAGAAGCACAAGTGACTCAAAACACTGGCAGTGCAAGAAGTGCAGGGGTGGCTGCTTTGGGGCGCTCAGGCCGAGAAAGCTGCGCAGAAGAGGATAAATCCGTTTCTGCACATGGTGGCCATTTTGATTAGATAAATGAAGTTAGAGGTGCACCTGTGGAGTACCAGAAACCAAACTTTGCCCATCATAGTGATCACTAAACCAAATTTTGGCCAATCGTTGTATGAGAAAAGGTGTTAATAAAAATAGATCACTTAAGCGAGTGATTGTTGAGTGAATGATTGTTGAACGAGGGATACCTGTACACAGTCTAAAGGTTAAAACCTTTACTCAATGAGAGTTTAATTTTAGTATATCTGTTTCGCATGGAACAATATGAAAAACGTAAAGGTAACACTATGAAAACTCCCAGATAATGTTCAATAGATAATTCAAAACCTTTGCTCACCAAGATTTTAATTTTAAATCTTTCAGGCAACTTAAAGAGCTAACAACAAAAAATTTGTTGGAAGCATTTAACTTGGCTGATCACATAGCAAAGATTTTTTCAGACATTGATCCAAATATGGAAAGGAGCAGCACATTTAGCAGAAAATTGGCTGAACTTCTAGCAAGCTATGAAGAAATTTATCACAAAAAAAAAAAAAAAAAATGTGCATGGCAGTTAATACTCAATGCGTATTTTAAGAAGAAATCTGATGTTAGTGACCTAGACATCCCTGACAAAGAAAATGCTCAAGAAGCATGGCAGTTAACTTCAAATGAGGTGTAACATATATTTACTGTACTTGGCTATATTTTTACTGTACTGTACAGGAATATCTCAAAATTCGTTGTTTCAAATTTCATCATTTCGCAGATTCATCATCAATCTTTTACTACCTATAGTTTCGCAATCCATCATCCATATTTGCAGATTTGTCATTTTTTTTTAAAAAGTCAAAATTTACGAAATTCAACTGTTTATCAAAGCAATTGTATTATATTTTGCTGAAAAATTAGTAGAATTTTATTAATTAATCTGTTTAATAACGTAATACAGTAAAATGTTTTCTCATTGAAACATGTTATAATCTACCTCGAATTTCATGTTATTCCAGAGCGAATTAATGATCAATTTCAAGGTATTCCTGTACTTTGTAGTATTTTTTTTCTAACTTTCTTAGATAGAACTTTTTACTGTAATATTTGTTTCTTCATACATTACGCATTAATATATGTTGGTAAAAGCATTTGAACAATTGATAAATTGAATTTTAAGGAAAAAATAATTTTGAAAAAATCATCCCATGCATTATAGCAGGGCTGACTGTATAGAACATTGGCAAATGTGAGAGAAAATCAGTGGAGAGTATGTGCAAAGACTGAAAAAGATCTGCAAGACCCAACTTACATCAAAGAATAAAATAACAGCTATAAATCAACTCATCATCCCTGTTATTAATTATAATATAGGGATAATAGACTGGCCACAATCAGAACTGAACAAACTAGATGTTAAGATGAAGAAAACCATCACTCAAAATAAAATAATATACAGGAACCAGTATCTTCCCAGATTGTACCTACCAAGGAAACTGGGAGGAATGGGATTGACTGAGGTTAATCAGCTGCACTGATCATTGACCATCAACATTGGGCAGTATCTGAGGAGCTCTACTAACCCTACAATAGCTCTGGTTCGTGAGGTCCTCACTGCAAGGGTAACTCGACAAACTTCCATAACCAAACTGGCCCAGCACTTTGGAGGGAATAATATGACAGAAGTAGAAACTGAAAAGTATCAGCCACATTAATAGCTAGGAAAAGTTATACAAAATTTGTGCTCAAACAACAGGCCAAACATGCAGAAGAATGGGAACAACATCAAAGGGCTGGAAAATACTATCAAGAACTACATCAGTAAAGAAGGATCATTGGAATGGATAAGGAGAGGAGTTCTGCAATATGACAGAGAATGGCTAATACTGGGTGCCCAAGATCTTCCACTCCTAACAAATGCATTTAAGAAAATGGCTGGACTCAGTAATAATGACAGATGTAAATTCTGTCATGTTGAGGTGGAAAGTGTTAGCCATCTAATATCAGGCTGTAGGGTGCTCATGGCAGATGGGTACTATATAGCCAGACACAATAAAATTTGTAAATATATCCACTGGGAGATTATGACAGCATTAGAACTGGAATGCAGTAAAAATGTCTGGGACCATACACCTGCACCAGTTCCTGGAAATAACCATTACACTGTTTTTTTATGATAATTGCAACTGCCACTTTCACAGTAAACTTGGCAGTAAAACCAGACATAGTAGTGTGGGACAAGTGGGAAAAAGTTGCTTTACTGATTGAGGTCAGTGTCCCAAATGACTATGGCCTCAACAGAGCAAAAAGGGAAAAAATTACTAAATATCAGGCACTTATATACGATATAAAGAGAAACTGGGAATTGAAAGAAGCTGCCATTCTCCCCATCATAGTTTCCGCAACAGGTATGATGAAGACTAACTTAACAACTTAACTGAATTCAATCCTGGGACAGCCCCAGGCCATAGAAATCCAAATAGGGGCATTAAAAGGAACAGTCACCCTCCTCAAACAAATGATAGGTGAAGTTCAGACATAGTTAAAATGTTTGGCTTTGGGTGGAAGCCCCACTCACAACTTTAAAAAGTATTCAAAAAAGAATATAAACTAATAGAGAGAAACTTTTAAATGTGATCTTTGTTCTTACACTACATCATGGAAAGGTCACCTTCAAGGGCATTTAAGAATTCATATTATCCCTGGTGATAGGGGATTTAAAGAATACTTCTCATATGGTCCCAGCATGTCATAAAAGGTGACAAAATAAGGGATGGGTGTCGGGGAAACCCCTCCACCTGTATGCAGCTTTCCACAAACAAGAATGGGACATAATGTCTACTAAAGAAAGCTCTCACACTGGCAGGACATCACCCAAGATAAAAAGGTCCCCTCAACCAGCTTATGCACCAGGGTGGGTGAGGAGAGCAATGGTGCAACTTTTCTCAGTCCCAGAGGAGAAGAAACTTCACTAAAGTGATCAACATGGGGATCCCAGCAGTTACAACGGAAAATGGGCCCAATGAGAAACATGTGTTGGTATGACACAATAAACTGGACCATTGGAGAAAAGAAAAGAATGTAATCTTAGTGGCAAATCAATACTAGGCAAAGTTCAGACATAGTTGAAGTTTTTGGCTTTGGGTGGAAGCCCCACTTACAGCTATTAAAAATACTAAAAAGAGTATAAACCAAGAAAGAGAGAACCTTTTAAATGTGATCTTTGTTTTTATACTGCATCGTGGAAAGATGACCTTCAAAAGTATGTAAGAATTCATACTGGAGAAAAACCTTTTAAATGTGATCTTTGTTCTTGCACTGCATCAGAGAAAGACACCCATTAATAAGAAACCTAGCAGCAAGGGTTAGGAAGATTAAGAGGAAGGAAACATGAATAATGAACAGATGCAACTAAAATGCCATAAACACCAAGCACAAATTAAAGCATCAGCTCAACAAATAAAGAACAGAGCAGAAACAAAAGCCAATGAAAAAAAAAACATTTATTTGCAAAGAATCAGTGATATTCATAAAATCTGATACAATAAACAATAAAAGTCAGGCAACCACCAAACCAGAATGCACTGGATAATAATTGGAGACCTGGGAGAAGATGATACAAGCATCTTGTAATTGAAGAGAATATGAGCACTGAGCATTTAAAAATGAAGGTCTCCACTGAGTATATAAATCAATTGAAGAAAATATGCAAGACTGAGCTAACAAAAAACAAAATAGTAGTTAACCAAATCTGGGTTATATTTCTTTCAATGCCTCAAAAACTCGGTTCCTACATCTGTCTACTCATACACCTCATAGTAGTTCCATGCATTGGTCTCTCTTCACATGAAGGTCAAGCTGGTGGCCCCACCTCTTTGCCTGGCTTGAAGGAGTAAGTTCCTCTCTCACTTCACCACACATAGCCAGGTACACCTGGCTCATCTGGTATTGTCCTGAGCCAAGAATCTAGTCTTCTTTTGAAGACTTCAATGTTGACCCCTGTCATGTTCCTGAGGTCCTTTGGAAGCTGGTTAAAAAGTCTTATCCCCCTGACAACCAAGCTGTTTTCTTTGTGTTGAGGAGGTCCCTTGTCAGGCTTTTAGTTTGGGAACACTACACATTCTGTTCTGCCTTTCCTACTTTCCAGTGTTGTGCGAGTGGTAACTGGGTTTAGTTTGAAGTTTGGTACCAGTTTTTTTATCATTTTCCATGTATATATTATGGTGTACTTCTCCCTCCTTTCCAGGGAGTACAGACTTGGTTTTCATAGTCTTTCCCAACAGTCAAGTTCTTTGCAGCCACCAGTCTTGGCTGTAAAATGTCTCTGAATATCTTCGTTTATTAATTTCTTCCTTCCTCTGTGGCAGCAGTTCTCAAACTTTTTCTTTTTCTGTACTCCTTGAATTCTTTCACAGGATTTTCTGGGTTTTTGAGAGATATTTTACTTTCTTTATTACTGTGTGACTAGTGGCCATTTGTTAATCATATATGAAATTAAAAGGGTTATATTTCCAGGACCCCTTCGTATACCCCCTAAGATTCCCTTGTGTACCTCAGTTTGAGAATCACTGCTCTATGGGGATATCAAGATTGAGCAATATTCAAGTTTTGGTATGATCAGTGTTTTGAATAGGGGAATCATTACTGTATTGTCCCCTCTTTTAAAGGTTCTTAGTACCTGTCCCATGACTCTCTTTGGCTTTGTTTATCATAATTTGATTTTGTGTCTGGAATTTTCCATCATTCGTCATTATAACCCCCAAATCTATCACTATCATATCTCAAGAGCTAAAATTTCTTGGTGTTAACACTAAAAGTATGAAGCAGTCATTTTTGACTGCTATTAGTTTTTAAGTGTGTCATAAATTTCTGACATTTCTGACCATATTTTACTTATTTTTTTTTTATTTCCAAGAGATTTTGTAGGTTACTACATTTCAGGACCACACGTTCAAAAATGACCTTTCATTCAGTTTCTTTCCTCTATTCCTTTGGAACATTCTAGAAGATAATTGAGATGTGGCATCTTAGTTTTGAACATTCTAGAAAATACTTGATATGACAACACTGTATTAGTTTGCTTGTCAGCCCGAAGCCACTCAAATTTTACATCAGTGTGCCTTTTCCCAGCATCATAAAAGGAGGTGAGTGCTTGATTTATGGATCTGTCGTGACATTTGTTTCAGTCTGCTGATAGTGTTACACACACACACACACACACACACACACACACACACATATATATATATATATATATATATATATATATATATCAACTGCAAAGAACACGCAGTATAAATAACGTAAAGAACGACGCTTGTATAGGAGATATTCCGCGCAAGACGAGAAAGAGAAAACAACAAATGAAAAAATGAAGTACCACCTGGGAATCGAACCCGGGATCTTCCGATTGCCGGTCAGACGCGATACCACTACACCATGGTCTTCACTCTTCCAAATGCCGTAATTCCTCTACATACTCGCAGAAACCAATGCCCCAAGGGGGCACCTCCCGCATGCCGTAACATTATATACATTCAACTGCAAAGAACACGCAGTATAAATAACGTAAAGAACGACGCTTGTATAGGAGATATTCCGCGCAAGACGAGAAAGAGAAAACAACAAATGAAAAAATGAAGTACCACCTGGGAATCGAACCCGGGATCTTCCGATTGCCGGTCAGACGCGATACCACTACACCATGGTCTTCACTCTTCCAAATGCCGTAATTCCTCTACATACTCGCAGAAACCAATGCCCCAAGGGGGCACCTCCCGCATGCCGTAACATTATATACATTCAACTGCAATCGGAAGATCCCGGGTTCGATTCCCAGGTGGTACTTCATTTTTTCATTTGTTGTTTTCTCTTTCTCGTCTTGCGCGGAATATCTCCTATATAAGCGTCGTTCTTTACGTTATTTATACTGCGTGTTCTTTGCAGTTGAATGTATATAATGTTACGGCATGCGGGAGGTGCCCCCTTGGGGCATTGGTTTCTGCGAGTATGTAGAGGAATTACGGCATTTGGAAGAGTGAAGACCATGGTGTAGTGGTATCGCGTCTGACCGGCAATCGGAAGATCCCGGGTTCGATTCCCAGGTGGTACTTCATTTTTTCATTTGTTGTTTTCTCTTTCTCGTCTTGCGCGGAATATCTCCTATACAAGCGTCGTTCTTTACGTTATTTATACTGCGTGTTCTTTGCAGTTGAATGTATATAATGTTACGGCATGCGGGAGGTGCCCCCTTGGGGCATTGGTTTCTGCGAGTATGTAGAGGAATTACGGCATTTGGAAGAGTGAAGACCATGGTGTAGTGGTATCGCGTCTGACCGGCAATCGGAAGATCCCGGGTTCGATTCCCAGGTGGTACTTCATTTTTTCATTTGTTGTTTTCTCTTTCTCGTCTTGCGCGGAATATCTCCTATACAAGCGTCGTTCTTTACGTTATTTATACTGCGTGTTCTTTGCAGTTGAATGTATATAATGTTACGGCATGCGGGAGGTGCCCCCTTGGGGCATTGGTTTCTGCGAGTATGTAGAGGAATTACGGCATTTGGAAGAGTGAAGACCATGGTGTAGTGGTATCGCGTCTGACCGGCAATCGGAAGATCCCGGGTTCGATTCCCAGGTGGTACTTCATTTTTTCATTTGTTGTTTTCTCTTCTCGTCTTGCGCGGAATATCTCCTATACAAGCGTCGTTCTTTACGTTATTTATACTGCGTGTTCTTTGCAGTTGAATGTATATAAGTTACGGCAGCGGGAGGTGCCCCCTTGGGATTGGTTTCTGCGAGTATGTAGAGGAATTACGGCATTTGGAAGAGTGAAGACCATGGTGTAGTGGTATCGCGTCTGACCGGCAATCGGAAGATCCCGGGTTCGATTCCCAGGTGGTACTTCATTTTTTCATTTGTTGTTTTCTCTTTCTCGTCTTGCGCGGAATATCTCCTATACAAGCGTCGTTCTTTACGTTATTTATACTGCGTGTTCTTTGCAGTTGAATGTATATAATGTTACGGCATGCGGGAGGTGCCCCCTTGGGGCATTGGTTTCTGCGAGTATGTAGAGGAATTACGGCATTTGGAAGAGTGAAGACCATGGTGTAGTGGTATCGCGTCTGACCGGCAATCGGAAGATCCCGGGTTCGATTCCCAGGTGGTACATTTTTTCATTTGTTGTTTTCTCTTTCTCGTCTTGCGCGGAATATCTCCTATACAAGCGTCGTTCTTTACGTTATTTATACTGCGTGTTCTTTGCAGTTGAATGTATATAATGTTACGGCATGCGGGAGGTGCCCCCTTGGGGCATTGGTTTCTGCGAGTATGTAGAGGAATTACGGCATTTGGAAGAGTGAAGACCATGGTGTAGTGGTATCGCGTCTGACCGGCAATCGGAAGATCCCGGGTTCGATTCCCAGGTGGTACTTCATTTTTTCATTTGTTGTTTTCTCTTTCTCGTCTTGCGCGGAATATCTCCTATACAAGCGTCGTTCTTTACGTTATTTATACTGCGTGTTCTTTGCAGTTGAATGTATATAATGTTACGGCATGCGGGAGGTGCCCCCTTGGGGCATTGGTTTCTGCGAGTATGTAGAGGAATTACGGCATTTGGAAGAGTGAAGACCATGGTGTAGTGGTATCGCGTCTGACCGGCAATCGGAAGATCCCGGGTTCGATTCCCAGGTGGTACTTCATTTTTTCATTTGTTGTTTTCTCTTTCTCGTCTTGCGCGGAATATCTCCTATACAAGCGTCGTTCTTTACGTTATTTATACTGCGTGTTCTTTGCAGTTGAATGTATATAATGTTACGGCATGCGGGAGGTGCCCCCTTGGGGCATTGGTTTCTGCGAGTATGTAGAGGAATTACGGCATTTGGAAGAGTGAAGACCATGGTGTAGTGGTATCGCGTCTGACCGGCAATCGGAAGATCCCGGGTTCGATTCCCAGGTGGTACTTCATTTTTTCATTTGTTGTTTTCTCTTTCTCGTCTTGCGCGGAATATCTCCTATACAAGCGTCGTTCTTTACGTTATTTATACTGCGTGTTCTTTGCAGTTGAATGTATATAATGTTACGGCATGCGGGAGGTGCCCCCTTGGGGCATTGGTTTCTGCGAGTATGTAGAGGAATTACGGCATTTGGAAGAGTGAAGACCATGGTGTAGTGGTATCGCGTCTGACCGGCAATCGGAAGATCCCGGGTTCGATTCCCAGGTGGTACTTCATTTTTTCATTTGTTGTTTTCTCTTTCTCGTCTTGCGCGGAATATCTCCTATACAAGCGTCGTTCTTTACGTTATATATATATATATATTATTATATATAATATATATATTATATATATATATATAATATTTCTTCATTTTACAGATAAAAAGCACACTGTTATAGAAATAAAGGAATTGAGATTGAAGAAGCTCTGCGTCTTCTTCGGGAAGAACTTGCCTCAGATGATTCAATGGATGAAGAAGACAATGCCATCGATCAACTGCAGGAGGCAATATGTCCTATCAAAGAAATGAATGATTCTGATGAGATAGAGGAAGATGAGCCTTTAGTTCTTCAAAATGAGGCTCCATTCAGTAGCACAAACAACACTTTACCTTCTCGTGCAGGTGCCAAACTGAGGCAGCGAAGTGATAAAGGAGCTATAAGAAAAATGAGACGGTGGCAGATATCTGTAATCAAGCGCAAATTGCAAAGCATACATTGTCCTCGAGTAAAGAGGTTTTTGAGCAGGCTGGCATACATAATGTACCAAGAACATCTTGATGTGGAATCCTCCAAACAATTGGCAAGACGTGTAAACCTACGATTCAGACACCATTAACACCCAGGTACAAGAAGCAGCATGTTGAATGGGCGCGTCAGTACGTGAAAACAGATTTTAATACTGTATTGTTCACCGATGAATGAAAAGCAACCCTTGAGGGACTTGATGTTTGGTCAAGAAGATGGATTGCTGAGAGCCAATTTCTACCATCGAGATTAAGACGCCAACAAGGTGGAGGTAGTATCATGTTTTGGGGAGGATTGATAGGCAATGAAGTAGCTGTCCCATGCAGAGTGCCTGATGGTGTAAAAATGAATGCCCAGTCTTACACAAACTTTCTAAATGAAAACCTCATTCCAAGGTAGAGATTTACCCTTAGCAATCCATCTTCTTGACCAACCATCAGATCCCTCAAGGGTTGCTCTTCATTCATCGGTGAACAATACAGTATTAAAATCTGTTTTCACATACTGACGCGCCTATTCAACACTCTGCTTCTTGTACCTGGGTGTTAATGGTGACTGAATTGTAGGTTTACACGTCTTGCCAATTGTTTGGAGGATTCCACATCGAGATGTTCTTGGTACATTATGTATGCCTGCTCAAATGAGATAATTATTTTAATTATCAAAATATTTTATCGAAATTAATACCATCAATGCTGCTATATATATAGTGATTATTTGCTACAAATTTCATTGAAATCGGAGGAAAACTTTTGAAAACATTGGAGAAAATGTAATCTGCTTAATAAGTGTGTGTGTGTAATTCAAACACATGCAAAGGGAGGCTACAGGGGCTTGAGCCCTCCCATTTGCCCCTTCATGCCTCAGAAGTGCCCTTTTTTCCATAAATGTATAAATGCTGTGAAGACTTTTTTTTGAGGGGGTAGGAGATGGTGCCCTTTTTGTTAACTTTCAGTCCCCCATCTGAAATGTCCTGTGCACGGGCCTGATTATATATATATAGAATAACCACTCCTTTGTTCAGTAAGTTGCAGAGGACGCTCGACCTTATAGACACGAGTCCAATGCGCATGCGTGAGAACCGAGGCTATAAAAGTCTGGGCTGATCGCGCCGAGGACGAATCCTTTGAACTTACCCATGCTTTACACATAAACCCGTCGCCGTGAGGCCGGTTCATCTACTCCCATTTATCATCAAATAAACTTTATAGTAAGCTCCCACTCATCATTCATCCCTTACGGCTTACTACCCCAAAAGCATCAAAGCCATCCTGATACCCTAGTGACCTAAAAAGGCCATAGAGATACCCCCCCCTTCAGCCAACGGGAGTAAAGAACCCGCGCGGGCGTCAGCATTGACGCCACGACACCACGAAACCAAATACAGTATATAATATTGGTGTCAAAATCTAATATATATATATATATATAATATATATATATATATTATATATATATATATATACAGGGTGAGTCAAAAGTCTCCATACATAGGCAAAATGGTCATGATAAACAAATTATTATTTACTTTTTATTTTTTTGCAGGTGATGTGCTGAGATGCCTTTGTCCCAAGAAGAGCGTATAGAGATCATTCTTCTGGCAGGATCAGGAAGTTGTCGCAAGTTGCCAAGGATTTTAACAGGAGACACGCCCCCGGCACGCACATCACACACGACACCGTTGCCAAACTCATTGAGAAGTTCAAGAAGACTGGAAGTGTTGCAGACCAACCGAGAAGTGGCCGTCCATGAACAGCCATGGAGCACCATGTCATTATGCTCTAATTGTTCGAGAATACCTCAACAGACGCCTTCCGAATCGGTGGATTGGACGTGGAGGACCTCGACCTTGGCCTCTGCGTTCTCCGGATTTGACACCCCTGGATTTCTTTGCATGGGGTTGGTTTCATAAAAACAAAGGTTTATCGCCAAAAGATCAATGCTTCTTGTTGAAACACAACATTATCAAGAAGCTGTGGTTCGAGAAACTGCTGAAGCATATCAAGGTAGACGGTACCTGTTACAGTTGTTTCCGCAAAGAAAAATGGGCCATAAATTTTGGATTTGGTCATTCCAAGCCACACGTTAACTTTTGGAGAGTCTCTTTGCCATTCTATGACTTCACACGGTCTTTCATTGGACCAGATAATGAAAAAAATTATGAAAATAAAATTATGAAAAAAATTTAGAAATTTATACATTTTTAACACATATTAAACATGATAAACATAAATAAAAGTGTGTTTTTAAAAAAATTGTCCGATTTCATTGAAATAGTTAATTCTGGGACACCCTGTATATATATATATATATATATATATATCTATATATATATATATATATATACCCCTTCGATTAGGTACTCCGGCTTGCCGGGCCGAGGGGGCTCGTACACCTCGTGGGTTGTTGAGGTTTCCTCAACTCCTCGCGGGGTGTGGGCGAAGAGTTACCTAATTGCGTTTTTTTTTTCCCCCCTTCCTTTCTCCCCCCCCCCTTTTTTTTCTTTTTGCTCCCCCTTTTTTTTCCGTCTCTCCCAGAATTTCTTTTGTCTTGACTCGGTCCTGTGCCTCTGTCAATCGTAGTATCCCCCCCCTCTGTTTGTATTTGCAGTCTTGGGGTCATCGGGTGCACCCGCCGGGGGGCATCACTCAGTGGCTGAGCCGTGCTCCGAGGATGGTACGGGCGCCCGGACCGCTGCTGCGTCTGGATTGGGTCTTTGCTTGGCCCTTAACGGACAAATCTCCGTAGTGCCAATCTGCTGTTTTCAAAACGACAGTTAGGTTGGGGGGCGGGCTACCCGGGACGTTGGGCCTGCGCCTTGAAGGATGCAGCGGCGGATGGTGCATCGCCTTGGGTCCGAGGCTGTCTTTTTTGTAAAGCTACTATTTATGGGTTCTATTTCTAAACTTCACTCCCCTCTTATTGACGACTCTGGCCCGCCCTTGGATTTGGATAAGACTACTACTTCTGGTCGTTCAGCGGCCTCTGCCTCCGCTGGATTGACCTTCAAGCCGTATGGCCCCCTCTCGTCCTCTGCGGCGTCTGGCTCTCGTGGTGGCCGTAGGGCGGGGTCTTCGCGGCCCTTGTTCTCTCGCCCACTCTCGGTTACCGTTACACGTGGACCTGTCCCTGCTGTCAATTTCTGTCCGGTGGACAGGTTCCTTGTTCTCCGCCCTTCCGCTGGCTCCCTTCCTGGCAACTCGGAACGGGTGTTTCAGCGCCTTAAGACGATAGGGGTTCCCTGTCGTTATGATATCCGCCCTCTGAAGGATGGGTCTCTTCTTTTGAAGTCCCGTTCTTCGGGGGTGACTGGGTCCCTTCTACAGTTGCAGGATGTCTTGGGTTGCAGAGTTTCTGTGACTCCCCATCCGCAATTGAATAGCTGTCAAGGCACCATTTTCGCTTCCCGTCTGCTGTCAATCCCGGTTGGCGAGTTGCAGGAGGATCTTGCCCCCCAGGGGGTAACGAGGGTCTTCCGCTTTTCGTCGCGCCGGGATGGTGCTCTTACCCCGTCCGCTCGTCTGCTCCTGACCTTTGACCCCCTTGTGCCTCCGGCCCAGGTGTTCTGGGGCGTGGGTGATCGCCGGTCGTGTGAGTTTTCGGTGCGACCATATGTGCCTGACCCGGTTCGCTGCTTTGGCTGCAACCGGTTCGGCTATGTTAGCTCTGCGTGCCGCCGTGAGGGTACGCTATGTGTCCGCTGCGGTGGGCCTGCGCACCCTACCCCGTGCACGAAGCCCCCGCGGTGCTCGAACTGCTCGGGGGCCCACCCTTCCTCCTCTCGGGACTGCCCCGTTTTCAAGTTTGAATTCAAGGTGCGGTCCTTAAGGACTACCGAATTCCTTAGTGCGCGGGAGGCGCGCGATAGGGTCCGTGACCGGGAGCCGCGGCGGGGGTTGTCCAACGCTGCGGCTCTTGGTCCTGGCGGGTCCTCGGGCCCCTCCCGTGCTACCCCGGCGTCTACCGGAGTGGTGCCCCCCCCTGGAAGTTCCGGGGGTTGGTGGTCCTCCTGGCGCCGCGGGTCCTTCTTGTTCCTCTGCCTCACTTTCAGACATCCCATCTGATTCCCTGCCTACAAGTGCCCCTTCTCCCTCTCCGGCCTTGGGGTCTGGATCCTTGCCTACTCGTCTCTCGGGTGGGGAAGGTGATGCCCCGAAGGGGAGGAGGAAGCGTCGCCGTGGTCGGAGTCGGAGTCCTTCCGACCCGATCCTGACTGCTGCTCGCCCTGCTTCCCCTTCTTCACCGGAGAGGAAGCGGCGCGCTGCTCCTGATCCGCTCGGGACTCACCCCCCCTATACGGAGGGCTGGTGAGGCGTCACCTCCCGGTGCCCCGACCAGTGTCCGGGTGTCGGTTGAGGTACACCGCCCCATGACACCCTCGATTCCTGACTCTGTTCCCATGATAGACCCAGTCGAGAGGGGCCTGGCCTTCTTCATGGACTCTCTCTCCCTTCGGCTCATGCTGAGAGTGGTCGGGTCTCTCTCCTGGATCTACCTCTCCCACCTGTGGTGGACCTTTCCAACCCCCCAGTCAGTGCTTGTCTGGTTTGACGAGCCCTCGGACATCTGATTCTCCCCGGCCCCCCTCTGGTGGGGAGTTAGGGGTTTCGGCTGGGCCCGTCTCGTCGTCTCTCCCCCCCAGGGGAGCCCCACTCTGACCTCCCTGTTCTCTCCACTTCTCGTTCTACTACGGGTGAAGCAGCTGCGGGGTCGGTGGCCCCTACCACCTCCCCCGTTCGGGGTGAGTCGGGGAAGCCGATTCCGTCCCTGGTTACGGACCGTTGAGTTTGCTGCTCAGCTTGGTCCGTGGCTATTTCTCTGTTTTCTCTGCCTCTTATAATGCCGCTTCCCCTTACAGTTCCATTTTGCATTGGAACTGTAGGGGGCTTTTAGCTAACTGGGAGAACCTTGCCTCCCTGCTGGAGAGCGAGCGGCCTTCCTGTGTTTGTCTCCAGGAGACTATCCTGGCTGCGCGGGGGCTCCCTCGTCTCTCTGGCTATGTTGGTTTCCCTTGCACCCCGGATGAGCGCGCACGCAGGCGGGGTGCGGCGATTTATGTGCATCATTCGTTACCATCGCGAGGTGTGCCTCTTCGCACTTCCTTGCAGGCTGTGGCTGTGCGGCTCTTTTTAGATCGCCAGTACACTGCCTGCTCGATTTATATTCCTCCTCATGACCCTCCTTCTCGCAACGCGGTTCGCGAGTTGGTACTGCAACTGCCTCGACCGTTTCTCCTCCTCGGGGACTTTAACAGTCGCGACCCGGCTTGGGGACATGTCCGGTCGACTAATGTTGCTGGTATGTTACTCTCCTTAATGGAGGAACTTTCCTTTGCGTGCCTCAATTCCGGTGACCCTACTTACTTCCACGAACCCACGGGTTCATTTACCTGTATTGATCTCTCCTTGGTGTCCCTCGATGCCTTACTCGATTTTTCGTGGAAGGTGTTGGGGACTCTTATGGCAGTGATCATTACCCAGTCTGTCTTGAGCCGGTCGGACCGCAGCCGGGTGTCTCGTCTCGACCGAGGTGGTGCCTTGCGCGGGCTGACTGGCCATCCTTCCGAGCTCGTTCCGTCATTGCCCGTTCGGTGTTGAGCTTTGGCTCTGTGGATGAGAGCTTGGAGTTCTTCGAGCGGGTATTGATGGGCGTCGCGGAGGGCTGTATTCCTCGATCTTCCGGTAACCCGCGGACGCGTAGCGTCCCGTGGTGGACTCCAGCATGTCACCGGGCGGTGTGCGAGAGGAAGAGGGCGACGCGCCGCTGCCACCGCACCCGGCGCGTGGACCCCTTGATTGAGATGCGGCGGGCGAAGGCTTTCGCCCGCCGGACTCTCAAGTTGGCCCGTCGGGCCTCTTGGCGTGCTTTTGTGTCCGGCATTTCCTCGTCTACCCCTTCTGCTGCTGTGTGGCGGAAGGTTCGTAGTATCGAGGGGAAGCCGGTCCCTGCTAGTCGCCCTGTCTTCGGGACGGGGACGGCTTCCTTTCGGATCCTGCTGCTGAGGCCGATCGGCTGGCTGGGGCTTTTGCTGCGGTTTCCCGTTCGCCTTCAGCTGCGGATCGTCCTTTGTCGAATGTTACGTTCCCGCCGCCTGGGAACGAGCCCTATAACCGTCTCTTTACGATGCTGGAACTTCGGGTTGCCTTGGCAACCCGTCGTTCTTCCGCCCCTGGCCCTGATGACATCCCGTATGACTTTCTTTGGAATCTGCATCCGATGGCCCTACACTTCTTGCTGGATCTTTTCAACCGGGTGTGAGTTGAGGGGTCGTTCCCTTCCCGTTGGAGGGAGGCGATTGTGGTCCCGATACCTAAGCCGGGGAAGGATCCGGCGGAGGTGGCGGGCTATCGGCCTATTGCCTTGACGAGCTGCTTATGCAAGCTCCTGGAAAAGATGGTGGCCGTTCGACTTTCATTTACACTGGAGTCGCTTGGGTCATACCCCCCGACCCAGTATGGCTTTCGTCGATTTCGGGGTACCCTGGACCCCCCCTTCTCCTTGGTCATGATGTACGGGAGGCCTTTTCCCGCCGGAATCTTGTTCTGGCCGTCGTCTTCGATGTCCAAAAGGCCTATGACACGACCCGTCGGGGAGTTGTCATGGACCGTTTGAAGTCTCTTGGTTTTGTGGGCTTTTTGCCCACATTTCTTCGTAACTTCCTCTGCCGTCGCACTTTCCGCGTCCGTAATGGTGCGGCCCTATCTGACCTGTATGTTCAGGAGGAGGGGGTGCCCCAGGGGTGTGTCTTGAGCGTCTCCTGCTTCAATCTGGTCATGTCTGCGCTACCGGGAGCCCTTCCGCCCTCGGTGCGATGTTCCATCTATGCCGACGATCTGGCTGTCTATGCCGCGGGAACGAGTCCCCCCCTCGTGGAGAGGCAAGTCCAACTCGCGGTCAATCGGGTTGAACACTAGGCGTCGTCGGTGGGCCTTACGCTGTCTTCCCCGAAGACTTCGTGTGTGGCCTTCCTTCCGTCGAGGAGACGGGGGTCCGGCGCCGTCCCGACCTTTAATCTTACACTCGGGGGTCAGCCTCTGGCCCTCTTTCAGTCGGTGCGTTTCCTGGGGGTGGTTTTCGACAGCCGTTTGAGCTGGGTTCCCCACCTTCGCCGGCTGCGCGAGTCTGTAAGACGTACCCTGGATTTACTGGGACATCTATCGCATACTACATGGGGCGCGGATAGGCGGACACTCCTCCGTTTGTACGTGTCCCTGGTACAATCCAAATTAGATTATGGGAGTGTGGTGTATGGCTCCGCCTCCCGTACGGCCCTTCGGATACTGGATCCGGTCCTCTCTAGAGGACTGCGCATGTCATCTGGCGCCTTCCGCTCCTCTCCGGTTGATAGTCTGCAGGTTGAGTGCAACATCCCTCCCTTGGGGGATCGGAGGTCGTTCCTCATTGCTAAGCAAGCACTATCTCCGGATCCTCCGTCTTCCCAACTCTCCTCTGTTCCAGGTGTTGGAGAGGGCGTTCTGCCGGGATGGGGGTTGGTATTTCACCGACACGGTGACCTCCCTCCTCGATGGTATGGGCACTCCTCCATCCGTTATACCGGTCTCTTTCAGGGGTGTTGCACCTTGGGAGAGCACCCCTGTTGCGTGCTGTAGGGCGTTGCGCCCCGTTCGCAGGACCGATTCGGACTCTGCCTTGCTTCGGTCTCTGTTCCTTCAGCATGCGGCGTGTCACTCTGCATGTGTTGCGGTCTTCACGGATGGCTCGAGGTCGTCGGGGGCGTTGGGGCCGCGGCTGTTCCCCAGTCGTCTGCCCTTGCTCCCCAATGTACCCGTCTCCCTGATGAGGCTTCCGTTTTCACGGCGGAGCTCTATGCCATTCTGAGCGCTCTGGAGGTGGTGCGGGAGCATCCGGATGGGTCGTTTGTCATCTATTCGGATTCCCGCAGTGCCCTGGATGGCCTGGAGTGTTTTGACCCTGTCCACCCACTGGGCCGACGAATCCAGCTACTGTGCCATACTCTTGTCGCTTTCGGTGGCAAGGAGGTGGTATTTTGCTGGGTCCCAGCACATGTTAACGTGGCTGGAAATGAGGCTGCCGATCGAACTGCCCGTTCCGCGTGCCGACTGCAGGTTTCACCCGTGTCCCTCCCTTTTTCCGATTATATCCCTGGCTTCCGTAGGTTTTTGCGCTCCCGGTGGCAGAGTCGCTGGGATGGCGCTACGGATAACAAACTTTGCAAGATTAAACCCAAGTTGGGATGTTGGGCCTCTTCCTTCCATTGGTCGTGCCATAAGGAGGTGGCTCTGGCCCGCCTCCGTATTGGCCACACCCACCTGACCCATGGCTATTTGATGGCCGGGGATCGGGTGCCCCGATGTCCCAATTGTAACGTCCTACTTACAGTTGTCCACCTCCTGGTGGAGTGTCCGCTTTACTCTGCGCTGCGCGCAGAGTATTTTCCCTTTTTGGAGAGCGTCGGGCCTTGTGATAGGCTTGGCGCTCTTCCGTCTGAAGGTCCCTACTTTTCGATAACCGGGTTGTTCTCCTTCCTCTTTCGCTCCCGACTTCTTTACCGGCTGTGACTCCGCTATGATCTTTCTGCTTTCCCTCCTCCTCCTCCTTCTCCTCCTCCTCCTCCTCCTCCCTCCTCCGTCTATTGTTCATTTCCATTAGTTGTTCCATACTCTTCGTCCTGTGTTCGCTCTGCTATCCACTTTTCTTTTGGTGGCCATGAGCGGTCATACTTTGAAACAAAATAAAAATAATAAAATAAATAAATATATATATATATATATATATATATATATATACCCCCGCAAGGGGGTTCTAAGCTCGTGCTCTTGAGTGCTCTTTGTGCTCGTTTGTACGTGCTTGTTCCTGGAGGTTTCACGTGCGCCCTCCCGGCCCTAGCACCCAAGGATGATGGGGCTCGACCCTGCAGTCCTTGTCATCCTTGGTCTTTTTCCACTTCGACTGTCCCCTCCACCCTTTCTTTTTCCTCTGTCTTTCCTCTCACTTTTTCTTTGTTTTTCCGCTGAGATATGCCCTTTTAAATAGAGGCGAATCGGTTCTTCCCGAACTTAAAAAAAAAAAATATATATATATATACAGGGTGTCCCAGAATTAACTATGTATTTCAATGAAATCGGACAAATTTTTTAAAAACACACTTTTATTTATGTTTATCATGTTTAATATGTGTTAAAAATGTATAAATTTTTAAATTTTTTTCATAATTTTATTTTCATAATTTTTTCATAGTTTTTCATAGTTTTATTTTTAGAATGGCAAAGAGACTCTTCAAAAGTTAACGTGTGGCTTGGAATGACCAAATCCAAAATTTATGGCCCATTCTTCTTTGCGGAAACAACTGTAACAGGTACCGTCTACCTTGATATGCTTGAGCAGTTTCTCGAACCACAGCTTCTTGATGATGGCATTCTTGATAATGTTGTGTTTCAACAAGATGGAGCACCATGTCATTATGCTCTAATTGTTCGAGAATACCTCAACAGACGCCTTCCGAATCGGTGGATTGGACGTGGAGGACCTCGACCTTGGCCTCCGCGTTCTCCGGATTTGACACCCCTGGATTTCTTTGCATGGGGTTTCATAAAAACAAAGGTTTATCGCCAAAAGATCAATAGTTTAGCTGAACTTAAAGAACGCATCCAGTTGGCAGTGCGGGAGATAACACCTGAAATGCTTCAAAATGTGTTTCGCAGCGCTGAGGATAGATTTGAAATTTGCAGAGATACAGACGGTGCACATGTTGACACTTCTCAATAAAGTTTTGATTTATGATTTATAAATCTATTTGTTTTTGTATGTATCATAATTTAGTAATAAACACAAAATTATGTCAGTTTTTATTAAATTTGTGTGATTTCATTGAAATAGATAGTTAATTCTGGGACACCCTGTTTAATATATATATATATATATATATATATATATATATATATATATATATATATATATATATAATATATAATATATATATATATATATATGAAAAACGTAGCAAATAAACAGCCAAAGAAAAATAATGACTATCAAAATTAAGAACATAGAAGATAACCAGATAACAAGAAGTAGAAGCGTAGAAAATATCATTTGTAAATACTACTCAAAAGGGTACTGTTTACCATAAACAATCTTCTCGGAAAACAAATTAAGAAAAATTCAGTAGAGAAATTAAATGTTGATAATAAAGAAATTATTGATGATACTGCTATTGCAGACTCTTTAAATGCACATTTTACTTCAATAGCGGATAAGCTTAGCTCACAATTAATAAATAATGATCACTCACCTCTAGAATATATGCCACCCAGCCCACTAAATTAATTTTCTTTTGTTCCTGCTACCTCTACTGAGGTCCAGAATATTATTGGTAAATTAAAAAATACAAAAAAATAACATTCATAACATTCCTGTACCTATACTGAAACTTGTTAAAGATAAGATATCTGTAACTTTGGCTAAAATTATCAATCAAAGTATTTCCAAAGGAATATTCCCATCAATGTTAAAAACTGGCTGTATAACACCCCTTTTTAAAGGGGGTGATCTTACACTAGCAACAAATTACAGGCCGGTGTGTTCATTATCTGTGTTCAGCAAAGTTTTTGAAAAAAATTGTAAGTAGAATGCAGCGATATTTAGAATCCTACAATTTATTATCTCCAAATCAATATGGCTTCCGTAATAATAAAACAACGGAAATGGCTATTTTAAATCTTATGGAAAATGTAACAAGAGCTAAGGAGAACAAAGAAATATTGATATCAATATTTATGGATTTGAGTAAGGCGTTTCTTGTAATAGACCATAATGTTTTACTTAACAAATTGTTTTGTTACGGATTTAGAGGAGCAATCAGCGATTGGTTTAAAAGTTTTGTCCAATAGATATAATTTTGTATCAGTAAATAAGGTTTGCTCCACTAAAGCGCTTGTCAAACATGGTGTGCCACAGGGCTCAGTTCTGGGTCCACTGTTATTTTTATTATATATAAATGACCTTCCACGTTCATCTGATATACTGAACTTCATAATGTTTGCAGATGATACAACTGTCTCTTTTTCTTGCAAAGATGTTAATACAGCTAAGAATATATTTCTTTCAGAATTCATCAGTGTAATGAAATTGTTGACCACCAATAAACTCTTCCTAAATACCAGTAAAACAAATTTCATGATTTTTACTAATAAAAGAAATGTATAACTTGATGAACTTAATATTAATGAATTCGACATAAAGCAGTGTACTGTAACAAAATTTCTTGGTGTAATGCTAGATAAGAATTTGCAATGGAGTGATCATGTAAATGATATCGCGAAAAAGATTTCAAGGAGCGTTGCTATAATGTTTAAACTTAGAAATGTAGTCCCTAAACAAGTTTTATTGACTATCATACTCTTGTTCTGCCTTATACAACATACTGCACCCTTGTTCGGGGAAACTCCGCTAACAACGCATTAAATGGTATCTTTGTCATCCAAAAACGAGCAATAAGGTTATTATCTGATGCTGATTCCCTGATCACTCTAGTGCATTATTTAAAGAGCTAAACCTACTCAAGCTCAACGATATAACCAAACTGGCACATTTTATTTTTATTTACAAGTGTAAGAACAAAATCATTAATTTGCAATGGGTAAATAGATATTTTTTAACTCATCAAGAAATCCACTCGTATCAGACCAGAAATAGATCAAAGCTTGTTATACCTCAATTTAGATTTTCATCTCAAAAACTACCCATTTTCATTGGATTGAAACTATGGAATGACTTGCATGCCGATATAAAAAATATTGCGAATGTAAATTTGTTTAAAACTAAGTTGAAATCCCGATTAATAATGGGATACTAGCCAAAATCTTGGATAAATGTCCACTAATATTGTCCATTAATATTGTAATACAGGTTTTAACTATTAATAATACTTATTTATTTATTTATTTATTTATTAATTTATAACAACTAGCTACTTATTTTTAATAGGAGCCCAGTAAAGCCTAAAGCTTAAGGGCCAAATTAAATAAAATAAGGATCAAATGTAGCATTCCGACCCCAACCTTCTTTAGTTAGCTTTATAAGGCTAACTAACGAAAATATCATGACCTAACCTAACCTAACCTAACCAATCGTCAAGGGCGTACAGTTAACCTAACGATTGGTTAGGTTAGGTTAGGTTGTGATATTTTCGTTAGTTAGCCTTATAAAGCTAACTAAAGAAGGCTGGGGTCCGAATTCTACATTTGATCGTAAAATAAATAGTCGAGCTTCAAAATTATTCATGTCATTGTAAAAATTGTAACTTGTAAAAAAGACTACTGTATTTATTATATTATTAATAAAGGTTGTTCATTGATTCATTCATTCATTCATATCGGGATGGGCAATGCATCTATGCACATCTCACATTATGTAACACACATTATACAAAAGGATATTGCAAATTTGAAAAAAAGTGCAAGTTCCACCACATTACTGTCTGCAACACATATGCAAGATATGGGAGGTGCAAATACGGACAAAAATGCCGTTACCACTACCCTCAAAGGAACGCAACAAGTGAACAGGAAAAACGAACATCAAAGAGGGCTACCAATTTTTTAGACGTAGCCAACACAATTCAGCTGCTAAATACCATCCAGCAAATACAAAGTCAGCTGACAAATATAGGAATCCGAGAGCCGGACAGAACGTACGCACAAAGCCACTTCATGCGTTATCGAGAGAACAAGTACTGACAAAGATAAATAGAGGCAAATTCTCGGAGGACCACAAGGAAACGAAACCGGCATCACTATTGGAAAACGAATCGAATGGATGTGAAAATGATAGAGAAAAAATAAAAATAATCCTAGCCAGCATTTAGGGCCTTAAATCAAATCATATCATTCCTCGGACAAAGTTTTATACCTGAAAGAACTCATTCAAGAAACCGGAACAGACTTTGCATGCCTCATGGAAACCCATCTAAAGGACTGCCAGGCGAACTGTGAAAACAGAGTTCTGTACTGACAAAAAATAAATAAAAATTGACAGCTATAACATCCTCCGAGCCGACAGAACAGTGAGACGTAAAGGAGGATGTGCTGTTTACACACGCGAAAGGCATATAGGAGAAATTACTATTAGTACCTCAAACAGCTAGGTAGAATGTGTAG
Organism: Bathynomus jamesi; assembly: GCA_023014485.1. Taxonomy (NCBI): domain Eukaryota; kingdom Metazoa; phylum Arthropoda; class Malacostraca; order Isopoda; family Cirolanidae; genus Bathynomus; species Bathynomus jamesi. The sequence goes on from JAJOZX010008703.1 coordinate 120,158, forward strand.
CAGCAAAAGTTGAAAAATTAAATATGGTACTAATTGTAATGTACAGACCCCCGAACACGCCAACCTTAAAATTCTCTGATTCCATTACAGAGGTAAGAAACTGAGTAAAAGATCTACACGCTCCAACCCAGTGGCGTAGCTAGAGTTTGTGCCGCCCGGGGCGGTCCTTGAGTTTGCCGCCCCCCTGAAACACAACACAACACAACACAACACAATACACATAACAAACATACTTAAACAAAAAGTGAAAACGACGTATAGAAAAAAAACCTGTGAAAAATATTAGGACAACATGTTTACTTCTGAAGTGAAAAAATTAACTACAACATTCTACACAGTTATTTTTCTTGCTTTTCTGTTAGCAAAATCTTCGATGACATTGTCGAAATCTATTTCGTCTGTCAATTGTTGTTCTATAGACAGTATGGCAAGATTTCTCAACCGCAAGGTGCTCGTAGTAGATCTCAGGTAATTCTTTATCAGTTTTAGTTTAGAAAAACTCCTCTCACAGCTAGCAACACTAATAAATATTAAACGTATATTTATAGATTATAACGTATTTACAGAACTTTATGGGTTATTTCCCTTTTTAATGAAATAAATGCATTTATACCAATGCTATTATTAATTAAGCACAACTAAGCGCTTAAATAGGTATGATGGTCAATAAGGCCATCTTCAAGGGAACACAATCCTTACCATTGTCGGAAATTAACGAAGTAAGCAGTTTTCGTGGAAAAATAAAATTGTGTCTGGCGTCTTGTATCCTTCTACTGTCCCGACATAAAAAAAAAAAAAATTTTTTTTAATTGCAGTAGACCAAAAGTGCCGCCCCCTCCGCACCCTTATAGCTACGCTAGTGCTCCAACCCCAAATATTTTTCTCTGTGGTGATTTTAATTTTCCATTCATGAAATATAAAAGGATAGGAAAAAATATGTGTACACCAGGACAAGGGGGCTACACGGAAAATCAAGGAGCAGGTAAAAATGCTACTAGCTCCAGCTGATGAGTTTATGTTAACAAGAAATAACAGAAAAACAACTGCCTAGATTTGGTGTTCACAAACAACAACAACCTAATTGATAATGTAGAAATATCCCCAATTATAATATCGGATCACAACATTATTGAAGAAACAACCAATATAAAAGCAAGAGGAAAGGAAAGAACATGTACAACAAAAGAAGCAAATTTGAAATTTTTAATTTTCATTCCAAAGCTATAAACTGGGAAGATGCTGCATCCAGCATGGAAGTAATAGATTGGAAATCCATCTTCAAGGCCAAGACGATGGAAGAGATGCTAATGACCTTAGAGGAGAAGACGCTGGAAATTGTGGAAAGACGTCCCAAAAATACAACAAAGGGGAAAGAGAAGCAGGTTCAAGAGGAAAAGAAAAAGAGTGACTGTAAAATTAAGTAACTGTAAAGATGATAACATCAGAAAAATATTAAATGATAAACTGCAGAGTATCGATTGCGTCATACAGGAATTAATTGAGAAGCATACAGAAAAAGAAGGCGACGCTATAGAGGCGAGAAAGGTTAACTCGAAGTAGTACTTTAATTTTGCAAAAAGGAAGTCGAAAAACCATGTGACTATTGGACCTTTGAAAAACGAAGACAGTGCTTTATCTGACGATCTAACAGAAGTATCCGAAATATTAAGAGCTCAGTACGAATCATATTTCAGTATCCCCAAAACTGACAAACTGATATGCGATAGAAATGCGTTCTTTGAAGAAAGGGAAAGTATAACGGACTTCGACTTTACGACAGATAACATTATACAAGCTATATGGAAACTAAAAGCACACTGAACGGCAGGACCGGACAAATGGAATACCACACTGATCAAAAACTGCAAGAATGCAATCGCTGAGCCCCTATATTGGATATGGAGACGATCACTAGACACGGAAGAAATACCGGGCATCCTTGAAGAGCGCGAACATTGTCCCAATATATAAAGGAGGTGATCCGAGGCCAAAAACTATAAGCCAGTGTCGCTTACATCTCGTCTCACTAAAATATGTGAAAAAATAGTTAGACAGAAAATCTATGGTGTTTTGGAAACTCAGAAAAAATTAATGATAACCAACATGAGTTTCGGTGAGGCAGATCATGCTTATCACAACTAATGGAACACTACAACAACATTATTGACGCACTGGAAAGTAATGAAAACTATGATGTAATATACAGACTGCCAAAGCGTGACCATGGAAGGAATCATAATACATAAACCGAAATATATGGGAATAACAGGAAAAGTAGGGAAATGGATGTATAATTTCCTTAGTGAGCGGCGGCAAGTCGTTACAGTACAAGGAGCATCTCCATCAGAATCAGAGGTCCTCAGCTCAGTACCACAATTAGCTCCACTACTTTTCATAATCATGAGGACGATACCAGAGACAGCACAGTAACATCCTTTGCCGATGGCACAAAGATCAGTAGAAAAATAAGAAACCTAGAAGATATAGGATCTCTGCAAAGAGACATGAACAGAATCTACAAGTGGACGGAAGACAACCAGTGCTGGGCAGCGCAAACGAAAATTCACTTGCGCAAGCGCAAATGCGCAAACCCAAACCCATACCTTGCGCAAGCGCAAATGCGCAAACTTCTCGAAACTTGCGCTTGCGCAAACGCAAACTATTTATATATACAGGGTTTCCAAAAAAAAAAATAGGTGCGTTTTTTTTGGGACACCCTGTATAAAATTAAATTTATAGTAAATCAAATCAAATCAAAAGACTTTATTAACAGACACACGATCCATAGATATATCACTAAAGAATAGATACAAAATTACAATGTTAAATAAAAAAAAAAAAATTTCAAAGCTCCTCAGAGTCCTTCTCCAACTCCATCGTGAGCAGCTCCATGTTGCCCTTCAGGAACACAAACCTCTCAAAGTTCTCAGAGGTCAGGCTGGACCTCTTGGGCTTCATGATGTCAGACCCCTGGGAGAACACCATCTCCACAGCTGCAGAGCTGGGGATGGCCGTGTTGTACTTCAGAAAGACCTCAACCCAGGCGGCGCGGTACAGGGCGGGGAACATCCCCTGCTCCAGCTCCTTGCTGGTCTTCTCCTTTTCAGAGCACCAAGCATGTAGCTCCTTCCCCACCTTGGTGGAGAGGCGGTTGCGGGTGGCGCTCTCCATTGGGGTCCTCAACTCCTAGAAACAACAAAAATTACTAATTTACTTAAAAGTTGAATTACTTTCTAAGTTTCTTAGATAAGTGAAAAATATTTTAATTAATATTTATTTTATATTTCATATTTCTCTCATGTGGACATGACAATCCAAACCTACAGAGTTACACAGTAAAATTTTTTAAAAATAATAATTATTTGAAATTAAATATTTAATAATTTATAATCTACATATTCTAAATCTATCACCTTGAAAAAGTCATCCTCCTCTTCACCATTGCTGCCTGTGGTCTCTATGGCGGCCTGCTCCTTGACCTCATCCAGCAGCTTAGACCTCACCATATCAAACTTGTTAGGGTTGAGGTGGCGGACCACAAGTAACTTGAAGTGGGGGTGGATCGCGGTAGCCATCAGCAGGTCCATCTCATTGAAGAGGGCGGAGAACCTGGCCTTGAAACCCTTAGGTTTCTTCTCTTCACTGAGAGGGTTCTCCAGGAGGTAGTCCACCAGCGGCTGGGCGTACTTGAAGTTTTTGCTCCTCGTGGCCTCCAGCTTGTTCCTAATTTAATAGAATTATTTATGTGGACAGGACAACTAAACCAATAAACTTGCCAGAGTTTAATTTAATGAATAATGAAATCTATTATTTTGTTATAAATTAAACAACAACGTTTTTAGTATTTAAAAATAAGTCAAGGTTGTCACCTGAGGACATAGAGGGTGGGAAGCAGGCAGTGGCGGTTCCTCATATGGGCAATATGGGCAGCCGCACAGGGCGGCATTTGTGGAGGGGCGGCATGAGCGCCTGCAAAAAAAATAAAAATAAGAATAAAGAAATAAATAAAAAATAAAATAAAATAAAATAAAATAAATAATAAAAGATCAATGACTTTGCATCAAGGAAGGTAAGAAGAGTCAGGCTTTAGATGGCAGTTGTGCTGTGGTGCAATTTATTTTGTTTCTTGTTCAAAGTGTAGCATAATAATTACCCTCTCTTAAGTGTCTTATTCTATTTATGTGATAGAGCATTTGTACAATTTAGAAATTTGATTCTCTAGTTTATTTATGGCAGTTGTGCAATTTAATTTGTATTTTTCCTGTTCATAGTATCATAATTACATTCTCTTAAGTGAGTTATTCTATTTACGTGATGAAGGATTTGTAAAATTCAGAAATTTGAGTCTTTGTTTTGGTTCTGAAGTTCCAACAATTAGTCCAATAAAAAGTTATTTTGTGAAAGAGTTATGTCTGTCCTTTATTTGGGGGGATTCGAATGTGTGTGTGTTGGCGAACAGGGGGGGGGGGCGCTGAAGGTGAGGTTCGCCCAGGGCGTCATGTAAGCTAGGACCGCCACTGGAAGCAGGACCCCCATGTAGGCCTCCTTCTCAGACTGCAGTTTGTCCAGGCTGGTCACCACGGGCTTCATGGCAGTGAGGTACTCTGTCATGACATCCTTGTCCGTCTGGTTGAAGCTGGCCATGTTGTTGTCCATGCAGATAATGTTGATCTGGGCCATCTTGGTGTTGAGCACCTCGTTCAGGACCTCCATGGAGTCATAGAGGGAGTTCCACCGGGTGATGTTGGGGGTCTTCAGCTTCCTGCCCACCTCCCTCTTGATGGTGGCCGCGATGGTTGGCTTTCTGTTCTGTTTGTTCCACAGAGCTTGGGCCTTGGCTTTCACCTACATGAATATAGATAAAAAATTAATATTATTCAAAAACAAAATGTTTATAAAATAATAAAAATATATTATTGAGTACTGACAAGTCTTAAATGATTAAACAAGTGCTTTATTTAATAATATTTAAGGATTATTATTTATTAATGACCTTGGTGAAGCAGGGACGGTTACCCGTTGACCAACTAGGGACTTTCTCCACATCAACTATCGCCAACAAGTTGAGTGTGTGGGCAGCACATCTGCGGTGTTTAGGCAGGTTGCAGGTGTCCCCGTGCTCCTCCTCGATGAGTTGGGCCAGGTCAACAGGCTGAACCTCCTCCCTTTCCTCTGTGTCGTCTTCCTCGACGGAGTCCTGGTCAGAGTCATCCTGGGCGGGATCCTCGGTAGGGTCGGACTCGCCAAACATCTTGAAGGCCTTCACGAAGTTGGCTCCGTTGTCTGTGGTTGTACTGATGACCTGTACAATCAGTTCAAATTGTTATTTGTACATATTTAATAATTGAATAATAAATTAATTTATTTGATATTTAAATTAATAAATTTGCCATATGATAACATCGCTTCAGTCTTAAAAATTAAAATGTTTAAATATTTGTATGTCTAATTATTTGTTGACTGTTGTAAAACGTGTAAAAGATGGTTATGGTTAAGTACTTGCTTTCATGCTTTGTTTTTTGCTCACCTTGGACTCAATATCAAACTTCTGGTGGACGTCCTGCATGGTGTTGCCAAGGACGTCATAGGTGTGTGCCACAGGCACCTCCCTGCAGGTTAGGACGGCCTTCTTCCTCTTGAGGTTGGAGGGCTCTATCCAGTGGGCAGTCATGCCCAGGAAGGAGCGGTTGTGGGCTGTCCAGCAGCAGTCAGCGGTGGTGGCCACATAGTTGACCTCGTCCAGGATGGAGGTGAGCTCTGTCTTCCCTGCCTCGGCCTTCTTCTTCTTGAGGTTCCTCATGTAGGTCCGCCTGGAGGGGAGCTTGAAGCTGGGGTTCAGGTACTTGAGGAACCTGGTGAAAGATGGGGACTCCGTGGTTTTGGCGGGCAACATCTCTTCAACCATGAACCTGTGGAGAAGTTGAAAATTAAATTCATTTTGAACATTTTCAATAAATGTATTTTAAAACATAAGTTACAAAAAAGATTAGGTATGATTGTAAGGAAAGTCTTTATCTTATCTTTACAATGAATTTTTATTTTTATATCATATAAATATTTGATATATTTAATAAAGTATTTAAATTATTCTATTATTAGTGTATAAAATTAAGATTTATAATTATTATTTATTTACCTGTGCAAAAGGTCCTGGGCCTTGCTATTGTTGAAGGCGGCAGATCCAGCAAAGGAGGACTCTATGCTGGCCTGGCGCATTCTCTTGGAGCCAGAGTCCTTGGTGTCGCCAGAGAGGGACCGGCCGCGCTTGGACCCACCAGTGATGGCAGCGAGGAGGTCTTTGCTCTGGTTGGGGTGAACCTTAAAAAAAAAAATTATAAATTATATTGTAATGACAGTGATATACAACAGAAGTGTTTGAATTGAGACAAAGTATAATTTATTATTTAATATTTAATTATATTTTAATAAATAATAATTTTTAAAGTTAACTACTTATCAAGTTTTTTTTAAATTTTAAATTTATAAATAAACTTAAACTCACATGCTGGTAGTGGCTCTTGAGGGTGTACATGCTGATGGTGTTGAAGCTGACCTTGGCCTTGCACCTCTTACAGATGATGCTGCCCCTGTAGACCACCCTGCCCCTCTCAACCACCCTCTTCTTGCTGGTCAAAGGTCCAAAGAAGCTGTCCAGGTGGGGCCAGGGGTTGTTGAGGTCCTCTTCCTCCTGGTGAGGCTCTGAGCCATGGCTGGTCACGCTGCCGGCCGGGCTGGGGGCAGAGGTGGGGCTGGACAGAGACTGGTGTCTGAGGCTGTCCATGGTTCACTAGTTATAGACAGTAGTTATGACTTATGAAGTTTCTAGAAGTTACTAGAGTAGTTAGTAGTTTGAACTCTGAAATAAAATTAAAATCAACTAATCAAACAAACGTGTTTCACTAGCGTTGTTGGTATACTGAGTGCTCACTGCTGTCTGGCGGCGCCACCTGTCTGGCAGTCACGTGTTTATGAGCTAAATCCACTATTTTTAATATTTGTTTTTTTTTCACGTTTGCGCACAAGTTTGCGTTTGCGCAAGTACTTGCGCAAACGCAAATGCGCAAGTTTGCGCAAGAATTGGCGCAAACGCAAATGCGCAACCGAAATCACACTTGCGCAAGTGCCCAGCACTGAAGACAACACTATGAAGTATAACACTGAGAAGTTTCAACTGTTACGGTACGGAAAAAGAGAGGACCAATTACCCCAAATGGACAGGAAATTCAGAGAAATTCTAAAGCAAAAGATTTAGGAGTTGTAATGACTGATGATGCGAAATTTGAAACAAAATAAGATAGCAGTAAGCAGAGCAAAGAGAGTAACTGGGCAGATATTGAGAACCCTTAAACGAATGGATAGGAATATAATGATTCCTCTACTGAAAACCGTGATCATACACAAATTGGAATTCTGCTCGGTCCTAACATCCCCATCTAAAAACGAAGACATTAGACAACTACTGTAGAAGGGATTCAGAGAAGCTTCACAGCCAAGATGAATGGGTGCAAAGAACTAAATTACTGGGAAAGGTTACGTGAATTAAACCTATATTCACTGGAAAGGAGGAGAGAGAGATACACCATTATTTACATTTGGCAAATAATGGAGAAACTAGTCCCTAATCTTACTCTGAACCAGTGGCGGCTCGTCGGTAGGCACTGCGGAACTGCAGTACCCCTAAATTTTTTATTTACAATTGAAATAATCAAGAACAATATAAGGATGAGCTCACTGAATAACTTTTTCAATAACTTTTGAAACTTTTATTCATTGCTCAATGCTCATCCTTTTATTTCAGTAATTATTTCAACCCATTCTTAGAGACAGCACCCCCAGAATTTTTAGTCACGAGCCGTCACTGCTCTGAACCCTGTAACTCCCCAAACGACAGTGGAAAGTAGAAAAGGAAGACTGTCATGTTCCCAAATTAAGGGCTAGACAGGGAACATGCTCAACCCTGAAAGAAAATAGTTTTGTTGTGAGAGGACCAAAACTGTTTAATCAGCTGTCCAAAGACCTAAGTAACACGAGTGGTGTTGCAGTGGACATCTTCAAAAGAAGATTAGACGCCTGGCTCAGAACAATCCCCGATGAGCCGAGCGTACCTGGCTATGTGAGGTGGAGAGTATGTAGTATAGCCATGTATAGATTGTTAGTAATAAAATAGAATAGTTACCCTAAACAATTTATTAAAATGATATTAATCATTGTATATTATGATTCATAATTAGTCTTTAAGTAAATGTTAACTGTTTAATTTATATTTTATATAATATGTCATTATCATTATTTATAATAATTATTTCCTTAATATAATCTAATTTTGATTTCACGGATATAGAATAAAGTGTAAATCTGGTTGTCTTTCTATTTCCTCACCTTATAGCCACGCACTATAAATTGGTGACCAAGGAGTTTAGAGAGCTTGTTCTAGTAGGCACAGTTGGTACACAGCCTTCGAGGTTAGCCTAACGGACTCAATACAGCGCCGCCTGCTGGAATCATTTTACGCTTAAGTTCTGGTAGGCATAGTTCGGCATTGACTCTTACCGGGTTAGCCCTGAAGGACTAACTACTGCGACGCGTCGCCTGCCTGGACAGTGTTGCCAGATCTACAGATATATCTGTAGATCTACAGATTTTATGAAGCAATTCAGATTTTCAGATTTTTTCAATAATTTATGCATAATCTACAGATTTTTAATCCAGCAAGCAATCATTATTATTTACTTCCAAAATTTACAACGAGGAAATATTAGGCCTACAGTCTCAATCAATAGGACACAAATGTTCTCGGTATTCAGTTTCAGAAGTCGAGTCGACTCGCTTCTGACTACGATATACATGCCGATTAAATCATTTAATCGGCGCTGATTGGTTGATATTCCCTCTACGTCATGGTAGCATGGAATGTTTTTGTTTTTGTTGAAAAAAATGATATTTATCTGTTTAAATCTAAAAAGGATTTTTTTGGTTTCATTTATGTGTATGAATTAAAGAAGTATTCCGGTGTTCTTATAGTTATTACAGCAATAACCTAAAGGTATTTCCTTTGTCACAAAGTAACGGAATTCAATTTGTTTACTTTCATTTACTTTACTTTTTTTTATGTTAAAGTGCCATATTTATATAAGTTTATAAAAATAAAGAAAATATTATACAAGATTTTATCATTGATAATACCTTAAGACAGTAAATTAAATAAAAATATGTCAAAATTATTATTTAGATAAATATTATAAATCTACAGATTTCTACAGATTTTTTAATCAGATTTATCAGATTTTTAAAAATTCCATCTGGCAACACTGTGCCTGGACTTAAAGGGTCTGCAGCTCTTGGGAAGACAGTTCGGCGCATAACCTCCGCGGTTGCCCTAACGGACACACACGGCGAAGCCTCCCAGGAAGTAAAAGCTGCAAGTCGGGAGTCGTTTGGACAAAACCCACTATCTCGGTGCGTAAACCCTTTAACGGACTCATACGGCGGCATCCCGGCTAGCCCACCGAGATCGCCTATAGAGAAGCCGTGTAGCATAGTTTGCTTCTTTATGCATAAACCCTATGCTCACCGCCTCTAGATCTCAGAGACGCTGACCCCGAAGCAACCAGAGCTCCTCGCTTTCAAAATACACAGCCTTCATCAATAAATAGAATGTCGACTTCGACTCCAGCCGTAGTAGAATATGTGGCGATCAAGGCCCCAGCATTTCTGGAAACAGCCGCCACAGCTTGGTTCGCAATACTGGAAGCGCAATTTCACCTGCGCTCGATCATATCAGAGGAAACAAAATTCTACCATGCTCTCTCCGCGCTGCCGCCCGAAATTATCGAACGACTACCGGCAAGCGACATTGAAGAACATAAATACTCATCACTTAATTTCGACGACGAAACACCGGCCGCCCGTCAATTTTTCTTCAAGAGATTGCTCAAACAGCATCGAAGGTCGGTGTAAACGAAGACCTGGTGCGGCACAAATTCATTCAAACAATGGACCCTTCCATTGCTCCTGTCCTTGCCGCCCAGAAAGATATGCCACTCACGCAACTTGGAAAACTGGCAGATGAACTCTCCCCTCTTATTCAGAATAAATGCTGCAGCGTCGGTACTTCCTCTTCGCCCAAGTATCATCGACAAGCGCCTTCGACTGCAACTTCGTCAGGCTTTCCTGGGGGGACTACGTCCATTCAACAGTACCCAGCGCCCTAAAGTCTGTCGTGCTCATCTCTACTTCGCAGAGAAGGCAAGAACCTGCAAGCCTTGGTGCAAATGGCCAACTAAGACGTCAAAAGTGCAGATCCTACCAAATTCACGGCCATCATCACCGCATCGTAACTCTCGCTCTCCAAGCCCCCCACTTCACCAGAGATCGGAAAACTAAATGAGCAGGCCGGCGTTTTTGCGACCTCCGGTCTGCCCCTCCTCATCGTCGCAGCTAAGGTTGAAGACACGCATGAATTTTGTGGTGGACACCGGTGCAAGTATCTCACTTCTGCCCATCTCTGCCGCAAAAGGATTCCCCCTACGCCCGACCGCTGTATCCATTTCTGCAGCAAACGGCAACGCGATCAAATGTCATGGAGAAATCACCACTAATGTTTCAATTCGTAACCTGAGAAGAGTTTTCAACTGGACTTTTGTGGTGGCTGAAATCTCCAACCCGCTCCTTGGCTTCGATTTTCTCAACCATTTCGACTTGGTGGATTGTGGCAAAGAAGAAATCATCGATGGACACACCTCTCGGCGAACTTCGTCCTGTCTGCTCAAAGGTGAAGTCTCTCAAGTTTGCATCAACCAAGCCACATCCCATTCCGACTTCGTCCGAAATATCCTCCAAAAATATCCCTCAGTGCTGTCACCTCATGATCCTCACTTATCGCAACCGACAGCTATCCCAGTCACTCACCGCATCGAGACTGGTGATGCTCTACCAACGTATGCGAAGACTCGTCCACTTCCTGCGGACAAGTTAGCTGCTGCTAAAGCAGAATTCCAAAGCCTCCTACAGGCTGGCATTATCCGCCCATCAAACTCTCCATGGACGTCACCTCTTCACTTAGTACCTAAGAAGAAACCCGGTGAATGGCGTCCGTGCGGAGATTATAGAGCGCTGAATTCTTTGTCGAAGCCGGATCGCTATCCACTCCCTCATATCCAAAGTTTGTCCCAAAAGTGTCATGGAAAAACCATATTTTCTAAAGTCGATTTGCTTCGTGTTTATCATCAGATCGCAATGCACCCTGCTGACATAGAGAAGACCGCTGTAACAACCCCTTTTGGACCTTTTGAATATCTTTTCATGCCATTCGGTCTCCATAATTCTGGTGCTACATTCCAATGCTACATGGATTCCATCTTTAGAGATGTTGAACGCGTTTTCGTTTATCTGGACGACGTCCTTATCTTCTCCGAAAGTCCCGAACAACATAAGAACGACTTGGAAACAGTGTTTCGCATTCTACATGAACATTCTCTCAGAATCTCCATTGAAAAATGCGAATTCGCTAAGAAAGAAGTTGACTTCCTTGGCTTTTCAGTCTCTGCAAATGGTATTCAACCTCCCTCAGCTGAGAAATCAACTATCAAAGAATTTCCCCTACCTCAAGACTCAAAAGGTCTCCGAAGATTCCTTGGTATGATCGGCTTCTATCGTCGTCTAATTCTAATTTTGCCGACATCGCCTTTCCTATGACAGAGCTTATCAAGAACTTTCCTAAATCGTCAAATCTCCAATGGTCAACAGACGCATTAGCTTCCTTTTCCGCAATCAAAGAAGCCCTCTGTAACGCCTCGGCCTTACCTTTCACTGCTCCCTCTTCATCCACATTTCAATTGGTGACGGACGCATCCCAGTTCGCCGTTGGAGCAGCTCTTCATCAAATGGTAGAAGGCAAGCCTGTTCCCATTGGATTCTTCTCAAAGAAGTTGTCAGAACCTCAAAGAAAATATTCAACTTATGACCGTGAACTCCTCGCAGCTTACTTGGCTGTCCTCCACTTCAAACATATTTTGGACGGACGGACAGTCTCCTTATGCACAGATCATAAACCCCTTGTCGCTGCTTTCAATTGCAGAACTCCAGCAAAGACTGACCGTCAACAACGTCACCTCTCGTGTATCGCAGAATATGTCTCATCAATGATGTATATCCGCGGTCAAGACAATATCGTTGCTGATTGCCTGTCCAGAACAATTAATGCCATCGCTGCTGATGCCATAGATTTGCCGGCAATCGCACGCCTACAAGAAACCGACGAAGAAATAAAGGCGTACTTCCCACGTCTCAAAGACTATCCTCTCGATGAAAAGACGACTCTGAAGTGTGATATTTCCTCATACCAGCCTCGTCCTTTTATTCCTAAACCCCTACGAAAGGGCATTTTCAAAGACCTCCATGGTTTGTCCCATCCTGGCGTCAAAGGTTCTCTTCGCTTAATCAAGTCTCGTCACTTTTGGCCCAATATGGACAAAAGAATGTTCTGGTTGTCAATCCGCAAAAATTCAACGACATACCAAGTCAGAGCCTCTTCCACTTGAAATCCCTTCTCAACGCTTCGAAACGGTACACATTGATATTGTGGGTCCATTACCTCCTTGCTCTATCTCAGGCTCCGAGTTTCAATGCTTCCATCGATACCTCTTAACTTGCATCGACAGATCAACAAAATGGATCGAAGCAATACCACTCATCGATGTCTCCGCAATGTCTGTTGCCTACGCATTTCTTAATGGATGGATCTCTCGCTTCGGAGTCCCTCTCTACGTGATCACTGATCGTGGATCACAGTTTGAATCCGAATTGTTCCAAGAATTGTCCACATTCATTGACTTTCACCGTTTGAGAACAACTTCTTATCACCCCCAGACCAACGGGCTAATAGAACGTTGCCATCGAACTTTGAAGACAGCTATCATGTCACGAAAACAGAATTGGCTAACTGCATTACCTGTAGTTATCATCGGAATAAGATGCATTCCCAACGCCTCCGGGTTTTCTCCATTCATGGCAGTTACCGGAAAAATGCCTCTCAGTCCTCGAGACCTCTTCATCAAAACTTTTACTGAGAAGGATGCCACTAACGCCTTCGTTCGTGAATTCGCATCTCGCATGCGTGAATTGGATTTTGTTCAACTCCCAGAATTCCACTCCCAACGAAGTTCATACATACCCAAAGACCTCAAGGATTGTTCTTATGTTTGGCTCAGAATTGACCGCGTTAGACGACCACTCGAAGCTCCATATACTGGACCCTTCAAAGTTGTTGAACACTTCCGCAAATGTTTCAAAATCGAACTTCCTTCTGGTAAGTCAGACATGGTCTCTATTGAACGTTTGAAGCCTGCCGTGCTACCTGGTACACAAAACAGTCATCCTCCTCAAGCTCGTGTCTCACCCTCGGTAGCAGAAAAGAAGACTTCTGATCCTGATGTCCCTACCAGCGTTCTCGCTCCAGCAATCAAAACCTCTCGCTCTGGTAGACGCATTAAATTCGCTGAGAAAGATGATTACTACTACTTTTGAGCTCCGTTCTTAGGGGGGGAAGTTATGTAGTATAGCCATGTATAGATTGTTAGTAATAAAATAGAATAGTTACCTTAAACAATTTATTAAAATGATATTAATCATTGTATATTATGATTCATAATTAGTCTTTAAGTAAATGTTAACTGTTTAATTTATATTTTATATAATATGTCATTATCATTATTTATAATAATTATTTCCTTAATATAATCTAATTTTGATTTCATGGATATAGAATAAAGTGTAAATCTGGTTCTCTTTTTATTTTCTCACTTTATAGTCACGCACTATAAGTACAAGAAACCAACTCGCTACTTCACCAGGCCAACTCGAGAGGAGGGGGAACTAGCTTGACCTTCGTGAAATGAGGAATCATCGCACGCAACATTTGAAAGAGATATATATATACACAGGGTGGGCCGAAAGTCTGGATCCATAGGAAAATATTTATTTTAATACATAAATTACAACAAATGGTAAATACTTAAAATTAATATCAACTTTAACTCGTAAATGCGTATCCGTGATACTGTACAGTGGTTCGTACTCCAGTATAAACAACAAATTATAACAAATGCTCAAATTGGCGACCTCTGACATCGAGACACTTAGGGATGGAATTTATGATTTTTAATAATTCTTCGAATTGACGTTCTCGAGATGCATGTTTCATTTGATAATCTTCTTGTTGACTTTACTGGACTATTCGTTAAAGTTTCACATACCATTGCAGAGGTATTTTCATCAGTTGCAGTTTTTGGACGACCAGAACGCCGTCGATCATGTACACTTCCTGTTTCTTTGAAACGTTTAAACAACTTGCCAACAGTCGCATGTGTTACTGGATGCTTATCAAGATGATTTCTATTGAATTCGGTAGCAACTTCTCTGTGTGTAGCACCCTGTCTTGCGTACATGAGCACAAGTTCTACCCGGTCTTCTGTTGTTAGATTCGAAGCCATTTCTGGGCTGAAATAAAAAAAGTATTTGAGTATTTATACTGGAGTACGAACTACTGTACAGTATCACGGATACGCATTTACGAGTTAAAGTTGATATTCATTTTAAGTATTTACCATTTGTTGTAATTTATGTATTAAAGTAAATATTTTCCTATGGATCCAGACTTTCAGCCCACCCTGTATATATATATACATATATGGGAACTATATTTTGGGGCCTTTGACCCGTTGGGCTTCCATCATGAAAAAAAAAAACTGTATAGTATTTGGCATTTACCATTAATTATTATTCAGACTATAGTGGATTTAATTTTCCCAGAAGAGTTCCTTGTTCCATGCACGGTCTGTGTGTAACACACACACACACACACACACACATATATATATATATATATATTATATATATATATATATATATATATATATATATATATATATATATCGGGTGGCCCTCCCAAAAAACGCCTTGAGACTTGAACATCAATAACTTAAAAAATATGTTCACATTTCCCAAATTTACATAACTTTTACCTCAGTCTATTGATAAGCCATCACAAAAATTTGAGACCTCTACATAAAATCCTTTTTCCACAGCTGAGGGAACAATGAGGTATGGTGAAAAAAACGAATATCATAAACTGAAAAAATTTTATTCTCATCTTATCAACAAATATGATTAATATGTCCGCCGTCCTGCTTACAAACTAATCTTAACCTTTTCTTCCACGACATGATACATTTTCTGATTTCTGCTAATGTTATTTTGTCCCAACATTCGAGTATTTTTTTCTTTAATTGCATTTCTGTAAACTTTTCTGTTTGGCCTTCATAAATCTTCTCTGCTAGAGTGTTCCATATACAATAATCCATGGGACTGCAATCAGGTGATTGCGGGGGCCAGTCGTTTTTTCCAGTGAAGTTGACTACATTCTATTGTAGATAATCCTGTGTGAACTTGCTAGTATGAGCTGTAGCACCATCTTGTTGGAGTATGAAATCGTTTCCATAAATAATACAGATGCCGACAATCAGGCAAAAGATTCTCCTCTAAGAGATTTACATAGGTTTCTGAATTAATTTTTTTTATTTTCTGAAATGAAATGAATTTTCGTCTTTCCATTCCACGATACACCTGCTAATACCATGATTTTTTTGGGAAAACCGACTTGTCTGGTGGTAAAGTCTCGATGGAGGAATGTTTCTTACACTGACCATAAACAACATCGTTCCAGGAGTTTCGAGCAATCTCGATGGTGAAATCTTTTTCATCTGTAAAAACTATTTCTTTAACATCATTGGACGAAAATCTATCAAGCAATTTTCTACAACGAATTGCTCTTTTAGCCCTTACATTTCTGTCACGTTAGGGTGTCCCGTTAAACCCAAAGTTGGTCGGGTACAGCATTAACCGATATAGTATCGTGAAGTGGGTTACTAAGAATGCCCACACAAGGTTTTAAAGTCCTATCTAAGAAATTCATGCATCCCCAGCGGTTTACATTTTACATCCCCGATTCAGACCAAACAATTGTCATTTTTTGGCATTTTCTTTTAAAATATACTATTTTAACTAAAAGTAAAACACATTTACCATTCTATATGCATTTCTGGTAATGTATACTAGCTTTATAAATGTCAATGCTAAATGTGGGCCTCCACAGGACCCAATTTAGCCCCCTTATTTCATATTTTTAGCGATTTTTACTAACTAATCTAACTTTTTTTCAGGAATTTCTAAATCTAGGTACCATAATACCTATTTAAATTGATAAAATGGCTCTAAGCAAACCATTAACTAGAAGCAAAACAGAAATTCCCTTTCTAGGTCAACCTATAGCCTCCATAACGACTACAGCTGTTCCAACCAACAAGCAAGTACTCAAATATTTCCATTATATTAAAGCTTGCAATCCTCATTATAATCACTCCCTTGTTAAAGGAAAACTTGTAAGTCATCAAGCTGGCATGGTAATAAACCATGTGTTCTCATTTTGGAATAAATGCAATTTACCTACTAGTAGCAGACAATATGCCGTTAAAAAATTTCTTAAGTTGCACCAGGAATGGTATGCTCTAACAAAACATAAATATAGAAAAACTGAAGAGCACCTAAGTTCAGTAAACAAATTTTATGAAAAACTTGAAACAATATTTGATGTCGCTCACCCATTTCCTGAAAAAGTTCTTTCAGAAAAGCTAGGGGAAGTTGAAGTTGAGGAAGATCTGGAGTTTCTAAAGATGCTGAGAAAGGGATATAAAGTTACACTGGGTTCAAGAGATAAGATTTCAGAGCAAAGAATAAAAATTAAAATAAAAAGACTAGCAACCAATGAACGTTTACGTCAGAAAGAACAAGAGAGAATAAGCAAACCATCTAAAGTGAAAATAGAGGAATTAGAATGTGAGGGAGATACTTCTAACGATTATGATTACCTCAATAAAAGACTAAAAACAATTAAAGAACAAAAGCCTATCTACCTACCTAGAAATATACTTAAAGAGTCTATTGTATCCAGTGCTATAGACAGAGGAAATGTATCTGTTAGAACAGCTACATTAATAATTTCTGCTTTAATTAGAGCCGGCAGTGGAGACCTAAACGATTATGCAGTTTCAAAAACATCTTCTCATACAGCAACACAAGAAAATAGGGTAAAAACTGAAAATGAAGTCAAAGAATTATTTCAAAATACCAATATAAAACATCATCTTGTCCATTGGGATTCAAAACAGATTTTAGGCTCAGAAAGGCTTGCTGTTGCTGCTACTGGATCTCCTGATATTGATAAAATTTTTGGGATACCTATTATTCAAAATGCTACTGGTGAACAAATGTCTGAAGCTACATTCAAGCTCCTTACAGATTGGCAGGTCACAGGAAAGGTGAGAGGTATGTCATTTGACACGACGGCCTCAAATACAGGTATTAACAAAGGAGCTTGCATTTATATAGAAAGAAATTTGAATAGACCATTATTATATTTAGAATGCCGTCACCACATTGGCGAACTTATTGTAAAATCTGTTTGGCAATGCATCTTTGGAAAAAGCACTGGTACTGATTATCCCATATTTGACGAATTTTCGAAAAGCTGGTCCAAAATAACATTATCCCAAACTAAAGAAATAAATATAACTGAGCCTTTGTTGATGGATAAAGAAAGTGCAAATATAATTTATAATTCTTTATTAGAGAACAAAAATCATTTCAGAGATGATTACTTAGAATATTTAGAATTAAACTGTTTATTGTTGGGGCACAGGCCTTCAAAGATACATCTTCGTAAACCAGGAGCATGCCATCGAGCTAGATTCATGGCACCTCAGCTGTATTCAAATAAACTTGTCTTATTTAGAGATCAGCTTAACTATGAACCAGAAGTAAAAGAATCATTTGGAAGATTTGTCAAGTTTACATCTTTGGTTTATGGCCCTTATTGGCTAAAGACCCGATTAGCTTCAGAAGCACCACTCAATGACCTGCGATTTTATAAGCAATTAGTTAGTGTCTGGCAGGAAGTAGATCCAGAAGTTTCTATTGCTGCAGTAGATGCATTCTTAAGACACAAGAACTTGTAGTTTTATCTCTTTTTAGTAAAACTTTAGATGAGAATACAAAAGCAAGTATCGCAGCTCGTTTATTAGGAACTGAAGTTCCAGATGAAATTATTATAGGAAAGCCAGAAGTTCCAGAACTACACCCAGATATACATCTGATGGATTTGATAGGACCTAATTCGTGGAAAATCTTTAAAATCATGAATTTAGAAAGTTGTTGGTTGTCAAAGCCAGTGGGAGAATGGTGCTCAGATCCAAACTATAATGAAATGGAAGAGTTTGTGAGTAATTTGAAGGTTGTCGATGATTGTGCTGAAAGGACTATTAAGCTTATAACTGATCTGGCTCCTACAGTTAAAGATGAAGCTCAGCTTCAAGCTAAAATTCAAACCACAGAACTTCATAGAAAAAATTTAAAAGATCAAGACAAAGCATCTTCGTAGTTACTAGGTAAATTATTAGTTTAAAAGGGGGATTAATGCAATTTTTTTATTAAAAAAGGGGATTCATGCAATTTTTCATAAAAAAACATATAAAAAAAAAAGAAAATAAAAAATATAAAAAAAGTATAAAAAAAATTTAAAAACCTAAAAAAAATTTAAAAACCTAAAAAAAAACTATAAAAAACTAAAAAAAACTATAAAAAAAAACTTCAGAGATTCCAATCAACCTTGACGTGGTTCTGGGGCTTCCTATTAACAGATTGGAAAAAATGTGTATGTAATTTCTAGCTTTAATGGGTCTTTTAAAGGTCAAAATGCCAATTTTTTGGTCTGAGTCGGGGGTGTAAAATGTAAACCCCTGGGGATGCATGATTTTTTAGACAGGACTTTAAAAACTTGTTTGGACATTCTTAGTAGCCCACTTCACGATATTATATCAGTTAATGCTGTACCCGACCAACTTTGGGTTTAACGGGACACCCTACTGTCACGTCTTGAAACACGGATCCTTTTAAATGTTTTTAGTCCTACCATTCTCTGCATTTTTTTTGTATGGAACTTCGACTGATACCTAAATTTCTTGCAATTTTCTTCTGAGCAATGTGACCCAGGTCGATCCTTTTGAGATAGTCTCATCATTTCGATTATTGCTATATTGAGTGTAAACTGTTTCAGGACGACCACTTGCACGCTTCCGTGCCGTCGAACCGGTTGCTTTAAGTTTTTTTAATTATTCTTTTCACAGACGTAACATTACAAGTTATTCCTGGAAATTCTCTCAAAATTCTTGCCCCAGTCCATCTTTTTTACCCCCTTCGTTCCGGGCCCCCTAGAGGTCCGGACCCCGGGGATTTAACCCGGCTTCACCGCCCTCTTGGAGGCCCTGTATATATATATAATACAGAGTGGCCCAAATGTAGGTATACAGTTTCATGTGTTGCTTTTTTAAATTCATTTTCCTTTCAGGGTAGATAATAATGAACACCTGCAAGATTAATACATGTTATTTGTAAAGTTTCATTAAATAAATCATCAACTGTATACCTACTTTTGGGCCACCTGGTGTGTATATATAT
The DNA here is from genome assembly GCA_023014485.1 of Bathynomus jamesi. NCBI lineage: Eukaryota > Metazoa > Arthropoda > Malacostraca > Isopoda > Cirolanidae > Bathynomus > Bathynomus jamesi. The sequence goes on from JAJOZX010008703.1 coordinate 139,724, forward strand.
GTTAACCCCTCCGTCTATGCTCTGGGTTGGTTCGAAGTCGACGGGGGTTCTGGTTAGGAGGCAGCAACGGATCTGTTACTTGCAGTAGTTTCTTCTATACTACTCTCCGAGTTCTTCTTAAGTGGCTCGGAGAATTCTGAGAGGCTTATTAAATTCTCTGAGGGTTTCCCCGATTCTTCTTGTAACGTATCGGGAGATTTTAATGACTAAGTTCTCTGAAGAGAGCACGGCTCGAAGGAGAAGATAAAGACTTTTTCTTACTGTAATTTACTGCTAAAATGTTACAGGTAATGTTCAGCCTCGTAGTTTGAATCAGAATAAACATGGAAGAAATTATTGGGGTTTATATACCCCGATTCTACTAACATCATCATTATTAAATGTTGAAGAGGCTGCATTATTTTTGCATAATATTTGAAAATAAAGTAAATCTTTTAGCTGTGGTAAGGTTTAAACGAATAAACAAGATATTTGAAGATGAAGCCATATTTTTATCTTAAAACACGTATTTTCAGATCTGATGTTATCATGATCTGCCAAGTTAACTAAAAGTGGAAATTCAACTATGCATCTTTACACTAAAATATGCATACGAGTAAAAATTAAAGGTTTAAGATTTACAATTAAATGCTTAGGCAAGACATGACTTCATCTTTTATAACGAAGAGAGAATGTATACAAAATATGAACATTGCAAAAAGTTTCTCAGGATTCATTATTAAGCTAAATCAAAAAATTATTAAGAAATTTTAAAAGGAGTAAGTCACCAATTATTTGGTAAAGTAGAAAGCACATCAAAATTTATCCCAACGGAAAAATAATAATACAAAAAATAATAACACTATCGCCGAGTATACATTCCTAAATGGCGACATAATGTCGGGTCGTACATGGAGTACAATCTCAAGTACATCACTGAGTACGTTGTAATTTTGGTTTATTACAGTTACGATTATAATTACCAATTAATTCACATTCACTTATTATCGTTAATTATAGTTTTATTAAAGTACATTAATTACATTATATTAAATTATTATCGTTAATTAAAGTACATTAATTACATTATAAATTATTATCATTAATTACAGTTTCATTAAAGTACATTAATTACATTAATATTGGTTATTTTACCTAAATATCTTCTGATCGTTTTGTATTAGGCGCTCACTGTCACATTTCAGGCAAGTTTCAGGCGAGAGAATAACGCCATAATTGATAAAAACATCCAATCCTTTGTCTTAATCTTGGGCACATGACGAATCAAGTTCTCAAAGTCAAAATCACATGAATGGCACTTCATAATTATATTACAAACATCACTAAACTGAATCAAAGAGGGAAAAAAAATAGCCAGAACAAAACCCAACCAACTAATTAAGTCGCAGAGTAGCGAAAAAAGCCCAATCAGAAAAAATATTTTATGCAAAAAGTACATTGTAGCCAAAACAGGAAATATATTTTATTAAAAAAAGTACATTTGAACAAATTTGCACAACATAAGATATATATTTTCTTAGTCAGTTTTGAATGGCAATTCAATATATTGTACTGTTTTAACCGCGTGTGAGCGGGTGAAAAGACGAATATTAACAAAAAAAACAACCCAACCCAACCTAACTTAACTGGTACACACAATGGCCGATAAATTTGAATTTGGAGCTCAATGTCATTTTCCCAGAAAGTTGGAAGTGGAAGTGACAACACTTCTGTTGTGCTCCAAATTTTTTTACAAATTGTTGAAGTATAAAGTGACCAGAGTTTTTTAAGGCTAATGCTGGACGGACTTGTAGAACGAACTAGGATAAAAATAATACAATGCCGTGCCAGAATCATGAAAACTTGGACCTCCACCTGTGCCTTTTTCTGTAAGTAATACAAACTTTCCATTTTATGTTTTGCATTTCTCTCTCTCTCTCTCTCTCTGCCCCTTGGGGCATTGGTTTCTGCGAGTATGTAGAAGAATTACGGCATTTGGAAGAATGAGGTCCATGGTGTAATGGTATCGCGTCTGACCGGCAATCGGAAGATCCCGGGTTCGATTCCCAGGTGGTTACCTCATTTTTTCATTTGTTCCGTTCTCTCTCTCTCGTCTTGCGCGGAATATCTCCTATGCAAGCGTCGTTCTTTACGTTATTTATACTGCGTGTTCTTTGCAGTTGAATGTATATAATGTTACGGCATGCGGGAGGTGCCCCCTTGGGGCATTGGTTTCTGCGAGTATGTAGAAGAATTACGGCATTTGGAAGAGTGAGGTCCATGGTGTAATGGTATCGCGTCTGACCGGCAATCGGAAGATCCCGGGTTCGATTCCCAGGTGGTTACCTCATTTTTTCATTTGTTCCGTTCTCTCTCTCTCGTCTTGCGCGGAATATCTCCTATACAAGCGTCGTTCTTTACGTTATTTATACTGCGTGTTCTTTGCAGTTGAATGTATATAATGTTACGGCATGCGGGAGGTGCCCCCTTGGGGCATTGGTTTCTGCGAGTATGTAGAAGAATTACGGCATTTGGAAGAGTGAGGTCCATGGTGTAATGGTATCGCGTCTGACCGGCAATCGGAAGATCCCGGGTTCGATTCCCAGGTGGTTACCTCATTTTTTCATTTGTTCCGTTCTCTCTCTCGTCTTGCGCGGAATATCTCCTATACAAGCGTCGTTCTTTACGTTATTTATACTGCGTGTTCTTTGCAGTTGAATGTATATATATATATATATATATACACACAGGGTGTCCGAGAATTATCTGTACAATTTTTGGCTGTTATTAAAAGTCAACCATGAAGTGTAGAAATTCCAGTGTTGTCCCATTTTACAGAGAATCTCATTAAGTTTTTTCTGATACCAAGTTTTGACAAGTTTTTTAGAAATTCCAGTGTGTCCGAACATTATCTGTACAATTTCATCTTTTAATAAAATTCTTGATAACACACGTAAAATTCTTAAACAAGATTATTTAGAATCTGTATTTTCAAAAGTTTCTTTTATTAAAGTAACGTTGTTACAAACATTCGATATGTGCACCATTAGTGATTCGCAAACATCCAATCGATACTCCAAATGTTGCTATGTACGCTGCAGCATATCCACATCAATTCACTCAATAGCAGCTGTGATTCTTGCTTTTAAATCATCAATGTCTGTCACCCGCGTACATTTCTAAAAAACTTGTCAAAACGTGGTATCAGAAAAACTTAATGAGATTCTCTGTAAAATGGGACAACACTGGAATTTCTACACTTCATGGTTGACTTTTAATAACAGCCAAAAATTGTACAGATAATTCTCGGACACCCGGTGTATATATATATATATATATATATATATATATATATAATGAGAAATGCAAAACATAAAATGGAAAGTTTGTATTACTTACAGAAAAAGGCACAGGTGGAGGTCCAAGTTTTCATGATTCTGGCACGGCATTGTATTCATGCTTAATTTTATGTTTGGGAAGAATGGATCTTTTTCAACAATTCATCATTGTTTGATATTGCATCGATAAATTCTGTGCAGGAGCTTGCCATATTAAATTTAACAGTAAGAATAGCCTTTAATGTGTCTACTTTTATTTGCGTTTTTTGTGTGGTCCACAATTTATTCAGCAGCGAAAATATTCTTTCTGTAGCAGCATTCGTCCTGGGTAAGCATAGAGCAAATTCTACCATTTTTTTTCAAATTTTGACAGGGCACATGCAGTTTTCCAAAATTCTCAAATATCTCAACCCATCTAAGATCCGTAGAAATTTTCGATTCAACCCATTTCATAATTTGGGAGTCTTGTACATACTGCCTTACGCAAAAAGATTCATCAGAAAGATCTGTTTCCGATATTCCGTAATTTTCCCCAAATTTAGAAGTAATGTATTCTCTAATGTTCCTTCAACTTCCTGCCAGGATATAACGTTATTAAGTTTAACCCACTTGAAGGTTTTCATTTCTGAAAACTGGCATGACCACTTTTCTAAATACTGCACACAGTTACTGTAAAAACTTTTTACATGGGAAGTAAACCAATTTCTTTTTATGCTTCCATCTTCTTCTAAGATTGTGATATCTTTTCTTATAGCGATAGGAACATAATTTGCCTCAAGACGTTCGTTGTATTTTGTTTTAAGCATCTCAATATGCTCTGAGACTTCCATAATAGTAATGTTATTCCCTTCAATCCTTTTACATGTTGCGTTAAACATTGATACCTGACTATGGAGAAACTTCAACCACAATTTAGAGTATTATCCTGGAAAAACAGTTCAATTATTCTTGGACACTTCTCAAGCGATAAAAAATAGGACTTTAAAGGACTGAACAATTTTAGAATCCTTTCAATTGCCGGCATTAAAGCAAGCCACCTAGTTTTACTGTATCCCAAAAGACTGTGATATTCTACATCAGCATTTTCACAAAATTCTTTCAAAGACTCTACTCTTACTGTATAAATGTAGAAATGGCTGTAGATTTTTATGACAATATTCTCTATGTCTATTGACAAAAGATCTGCTGCATTCTGAATGGTATTGTGGACTATATGTACCGCACAACCAACACCAATAATAGTTTGTTCCAGATTATTATTCAGCTTTGTGAAGACATTGTTAGAACCCTTTCGCGCAACGCCACCAAAATTAGTATTTGCATTATCAGCGCAATATACAACTAATTTTTTAGACAATTTGTTCTTTTTCCATAATGCTTAGCACAGAATTACTAATAAGTTCTGAGCTTTCCCCAGGCAAAGATACGAAATCTAAGATTTTGATTTTCCCACCACCTTTTTGAATCAAAATAACGAATGAGCGTAGGAAATAGTTTTACATCTTTGTGGTTAGATGCGTCAGAAAACACAGTGATAAAGTTTACAGCTTGTAATTCTTTTTCAAGCTCTTGTGATACGTGTGGTGCTAATACGGTCTTTATAATAGCCTCAGATTTTGTCCTTGCGCAGGAAAATTTTTCTCAAATAAAGTTTTTATGAATTTAGAGGTGCAGTCCATTGACCGGCAACTATGATTATGAGATATAGTATGGAACGAAAATACAGCCTCTGCAATGGCTAAGTCTCTTTCTTCTTTCCCAAATGCTGTCTGACGGAAAAAAGTAGTTACTTTGAGGACGAGGAAGAAGCCTGTTCGGCTTCTAGAAATGTCACGTCTGCCTCCTGAAGTCACAGAAAAGTTTCCAAGACACTGTTCACACAACACAGATCCATCCGGTTTGGACTTTTTTATATACGGGAAATCTTTTGTTAGTTCATCCGTCAATTTGCACTCCCGCCGTTTTTTAGTTTGAGACATAATGAATTAATAAGCCTAACGCCCTAACCCTAATTAATCAATCTTCTGTCGTCTAATAAATGAAATTCCTGATTCCACTAATTCTAATTCCGTAAACAAAGGTAACGAATAATAAATACTGATAATAAACACTCAGGGACTCACAGCACAATTTTAAGCATACCGGCATACCCAGAAACACGTGCCAACTGTAAACAGGCGACAATTCCATATGGTGATTTTTTTCGCCCCCTGGTTACAACAGTTTCATTAGACTTCTAATCTGCATTTGATTGGTTATGCGCTATGACGTCACACGACATTAGTCGGAGATATTTGATGTCATATGAGTCGTGACGACTCACACCTCCGACTAATTGAATGATGATTGGCTGATGATTATTATTTAATGCCGGAAATGCAGTCGGCGTGTTATTAACGCAATTTTTTTATAAAGATGCAAAAAATAAATTTTTAATCTTAGATGAAGATCTTAGTCAAAATTTCAAAATGCTGTACGTCTTGCTGTACGCCTTTCAATGCGGTACAGAAGATGAAAATGCTGTACGTCTGGTCATTTTATTGAAGTATTATATTATTAATTCTGTAGATTTGGCTTTGTTGGGATGGTGTTAGTTACTTTTCAGCCCAGAATGTTTCCCGACAATTTTGAGGGGTTCTACATTAATGTCACAACAGGTACAAAACATTTATCAATAACATTTCCATCGCAAATGTTTAGTTTACGAGATAGTTATTTTGTTGAAAAAAATTTTTTTGAAGGGGCATTCTATCGCCGCCATAACAGAAGGTGGCACCATCTAGCGACGAACTATGTAAACATTTTTGAGGTAGCCAATCACAGGCCTCCAGTGGCGGATCTACTATGAAACTAATGAAGCTTAAGCTTCAGGGCCCCTAATCCAGGAGGGGCCCTGAAGCAACTTTTTTTTTAATGAGTTGTGAAAAATGCTCTGTGTGAATTGGTCCACAATTAACCCACCCCTTATATCTCGTCTAACTATAGAGTAGATTAAGTCTAGCCTTGTAGGGGTCAGCCTAGAGATTCCGGAAATGGTCCAGAGCGGGCAGATAAATTGAGGTCCACAGTAGGATTCCTCACCAAATTAGGTTAGGGCAATCTACCTTCACCTTTGTTAAGCTATGAGTTGATGCTAGGTCTTAGGCCACAATGTAGGCCTAATTTGTCTGACCGAGCTTAACTTAATGCGTTTACTTCTAACTGGGTTAAAAACACAATTAGTCATTTACTGCTAGTTATTAGAGTCCCTTTTCTCCTTATTTGTTTAATTGTTGAGAGCGTACTTGCTGGTGGGGATCTTTTTCCGTTGTCTGTTCTTCTCCCTTCTCTCGTTCCGTCTTCTCGCCCCGTTCCTCGTTTTCGTTCTCCCTTGTTCCTTCTTCGCGGGGCTTTTTCCACCAGCGTCTCCTTGGTCTTTTTTTTTGGTTGGTTGATCGGTAATGTATATCTATTACCGAGCACGCTCTTGTCACACAGTATATAAATACTAGTGTGGAGAATAACTCTGGTGAGCAACCAATTGGTTTCATCCACCCAGTTATTGACATAAAAGGAATTTAATAATTGTTAGATTAACTACCTACCTACTCAGTGAACCATTTTCGTTACCTTCCAACTACCCACTCATCAGTTTTCCATAGAGTGAATTTTTCAACAAAATCGATGGAATTTTTTTAAGTGTTTGTTATTAAAATAAGGCTATTTTAGTGATAGAATCATAAGCCAATGGGTTGAAGTACTTAATATTGACCTTAGAATATGCTCTAATACCTATTTCATATGGCCTCAAAATGCCCCTGTAATTGGTCAAATTTCAAAATTTTCTCGGGGGCTTGCAGCGCCCGAACCCCCAGCTGTATGGGCTCGCTGAGCTCGCCAGAATCTATTCATAGTCTATATTTTGGCAGCTGGATCCTCGAATCCTTCGTTGGTGCACGGCTTAATAGTTCTATAGCTCAGCCCTTAGCAGAGCCGGATTTAGACGTGTGGAGGCCCTGGGCAGCCTCCATGTGGAGGCCCCCCCTACCTTAGGGGAAGACATAATTGAAGTCATCCATAAGATTCATAATATAATTAACATACATACACTTTCAAAACATCGTGCACTCTTGTGTCTGTCCATTCCACTCATTTCTGCAAAAAATGAAAGCCTCGGGTTACTCGGGTATTCCATTATAGTGAGAGTAGGCCTAAAAGAGTAATAAAAACAAAATAATAATCAGTACACAACAAATAGTAATTGGTAAAAGTTTATGTACTACAGTGGTATTGGATGCGCGTGTTTTTTTGTTGATCATCTATCGGGTTTTTCTAGTTTCGGGTTTTTTCTATTTTGATAATGGCTTGTCAAGATGTGGAGGCCCATGGGCAGCTGCCCACTTTGCCCACTCCTAAATCCGGCCCTGGCCCTTAGGCTAGAGCCAATCGGAACCATAAAAAGACATCTGAATTCTCAATTCAGGCTGCACTCGTCTCGCTTGTGCATTTTAACACCAAAAATCAGATTTTCACCTTTATCCTAACAAGCCCCCTCTGATGACGAAGGGGCCCCCATAACAGTTCAAGCTTCAGGGTCCCAAAAATGGGTAATTATTCGTTTTAGTGCTTTTCCTCCTTTCTGAACCAAAACACATTTTCCTGGTGTTTTGTGGTGTGATTTGTTCAAATCTGAACTTCGTTTCTTTGGGAAATGAGCCGTTTTTGAGAAATTTTAAAATTGAAAATTTCTCAAAAACGGCTCATTTCCTAAAGAAACGAAGTTCAGATTTGAGCAAATCACACCAAAAAACACCAGAAAAATGTGTTTTGGTTCAGACCTAACCTAACCTAAACAGACCTAACCTAACCTAAACTGATTGGGTTTTGTTGCCAGACCGTAATATCCAGCTTTTCACGTCTTTCCAACAACGCTCAATATTTTGAATGTGAACGGTGTCTTCCACGAACCGCTGTGAATGGTTGACTGTCCGGTGAATGTAGCCTAGATTTCCAAGTTGAGAATACGCACGCCACTCGTCGGAATAGATTGTAGTCCCAGGCCTAATATGTTGCTGGATCAGGCGAACAAGAGTTGTTGCGTCTCTCTGAGGAACCGCAAACAACAGTAGTTTTTTGGAACTGCGTTCCAAGGTACCAAAAACCCAGGCAATCACAACCTCCGCAAACCAAAATGAAAACCAGACTGAAAAAGCATTCTTAAATGAGTATGCATTATGAGAGATTCAAAATGTACGTCTCTGATTGGTCGGATAAGGTCACGTGAAACAAAAATGATTTTTAATTGGTTGTTTTGACCTATGTTTCCTAATTTTGCCACGAGATATCTCCCCATAAAACTGGAGAGGGCGACGTTCGTTAAAATTTTAACAGCGTTAAAAGCTAAATACTCGGTCAATGGCCTATAATGGCTGCTTTTTACGTCTAAATTTTTTTTTTTTTTTTTTTTTTCCATGAAAAATAATTATTACATTTCCTTGATTTTTATCAGTTTCCCTGAGGTTTCAAGGTGTCCTGAATATGAATTTATATGTTAAATTGTCATAGAATGTCTCCTTCTATCGAAAACGAACAAAGCATTAAAACGAATATTAACCCAAAAATGTAGGTCCGCCACTGCAGGCCTCTATTTCATCACGTGACCTAATCCAGCAAATCACCGACCGATCTGCTTCCTCCTTCATCTCCTGTTTTCAGTTCAAATTCAGAATCGACATGGCTGTCCAGTGTAACCAATGCCCTCCCGTTCCAGCTCGCATTTTCACGCTTTGTTTTGAAAATAATGAGGCAAGCCTCGATTTTCTTCGCTCCCATGGTGTTCTTCCTTTAAATGTAGTGTGTCCAATCTGTGGCCGTGAGTGTATTTTTTTACATGGTTATCTTTGGTTATGTTATGTTTGGTTAGGTTTGGTTTGGTTTGGTTTTGGTTTCCATAAAACCTAGGTTTTTCTCATGGTTTTTGACTGGATTCTTTGGATCTGATATATTTGCATGTCAGTTATAAATAGATATAGAGTGTAACATATTTGTGGATAGTAGCCTATTATGACTTTGATCCTCTGGATCCAGAGATTCTATCTTTAGTTTTAAATTGATAATTAATTAGTTTTAAATTGATACTTAATTAGTTTTGTAAAAATTGGTTGTTGCCAATGTACAGGCAGTTTTTACATAGTGGAGCCACCTCGAAGGCCGAAGTGGCCCCTAGTGTGCCCACTATAAAAATTTCTGTATTATTCTACTATTACACCCGTCTAACGTCCAGCAATAATTATATGTTCATTAGGTAGATTTTTAAATTCTAAGACACTTTTCTTCTATAGCGTTTCCGTCGCAAATGCTTCGTTTTTGAGATATAAACGTTTTTTTGGTGTGTATCTAGTGTGTGTTCGTACGTTCGTTTGTGCGTGCGTACGTTCGTTTGTGTGCGCGTACGTTCGTTTGTGTGTTCGTTTGTGTTGACGTCACATGTCTGCCCAATCAGAGCCCTCCATCCATTTCGAATTTGAATTAGTTTGCTACCGGAATGGCTTCATGTGAGATGTGCTTGTTTGATTATTACCGCTGTATTGTCGCTTTCTATGAAAATTTAGAAAAAAGTGTTGAGTTTCTGCGTGCTCAGTGTTCTACCGACAGTAGTGAAGTGTCCACATTGTAAAACGGAGTGTACATATTGTCAAGACCAGAAACTGTGGTGTTGTAGATAGGTTAGGATAGGATAGGTTAGGAAGGTTAGGTCAATTTTGAAGGTGAAATTTATGTTTTTCCTATGGTTTTTGATGTGTTTTGAATGAATCTGACCTTCAGAACTGTCGGAAATGACTTGTTTTCTGTGATTTCCCCCACATTGCCAGCTGGGGGGGGGGGAGAGGGGTTATTTAAAAAACGAGTCATTTCCGACGGTTTTGAAGGTCAGATTCGTTCAAAATGCATCAAAAACCATAGGAAAAACATAAATTTCACCTCGAAAGGGAGATGGGTGTAATACTGGACATTTACCAAAATTTCTTATGTTTCACGACATTCTTACCTTCATTTTCATTGGAAATTAGTTTTTCACCCCCCCACACACACACACACACAAAAAAAAAAAAAAATTCCCCATAGGTTCCCCAATATTGATGGGGTAGGGGATGAGGTATATCTTAACAACTGGTCATTTCGGAGTTCGGACGACGGAAATGAAGGTCAGATTCACATGAATCACATCAAAAACCATGAGAAAAACCTAGGTTTCATGGGAAATAGCAGTCTGGGCTGAAAAGTAACAATTACCATTGAGATTATTAAAGTACAAATAGCGCTATTCTGAAGTTTTAAGCTTAATTTAACTTGTATTTAGAGAGATCTAGGGGGCATTCAGTGCAAGCCCAGTTTAGGCTTGATTAACCTAGGCCCCTCATTAACTTATTCCATGCAGGGGCTAGCCTAACTTAGACCGTAAAGCTTTTAACTGAGTTACATTACATTTCATTTGGAAAACATGAAGCCACTTGCGCCTATTGAGGTAATCCAAGTCATGAGCTACATTTCTTAATAATAAAATCTTGCAAGATGTCAAACTCAAGTTGGTCATTATGCAGAAAATGACATGGCCTGAAGTTGAATTAAAAAATAAATTTTTCTAGTGTATTTTGGTGTACTCTGTTCGGTAATTATTCGTTTTTTGACTCAGTCTCCTTTTATAATGAGAGCAAACTTTTCTGGTCAATTTTGAGGTGTTCTGCATAAATCTGCCATCCGTTTCCTGTGCAAATGCGTAGTTTTCAAGATATTGTCATCTCATAAACTACACATTTGCACAGGAAATGGATGGCAGATTTGTGCAAAACACCTCAAAATCAATGAGAAAAGTTTGCATTCGTGCTAATCACAACCTAACCTAACCTACCATAATTTAACTTAACTTAACCTAACCAGTCACCTTAGTTTGGAGGATATAGTTCTGCAGTTGCAGTAAGGAAGTGATGCAGAATTGTAGAATTGTCAGGATGTTCTGCCAGGAACAAGTATTGTGCAAAATATTTCTGGTAATGAAGGCATCTGTTCCCAGCATGTAAAACCCATTTATTTCACATCCTTCCACAAGCGTTCAATCATCTTTGAGTCTTGTAATACTGCCTGAATTTTAAGACATTTAGGGCAAATCACGGATGTCAGAATTATGCTATGATTGGAAAAAACATCTAAACTTTTATCTTCATCGAGGCTAACAAGGTGGATTAGGTCTTCAAAATCAAGTTCACAAGATTGACACGTCATGGTTCTAGAACAAAAATCACCAAACTAATGAGTAACAGAAAGAAGTAGGCAAAATCAAGAAAAAGTAGCCAAAAATAAATAAAGTAACCTATAGTTGAATGAAAACCTCTAAAAAAGGTAGCCAAAATACACAAATTAATTGAAATTTACATACATACATATTAGAAAGTAGAAAATATTTTTTTTATAAAAAAGTACATTTTATACAAATTTGCATGAGATAATATATATATATTTTCTTATTCAGTTTTGATTGGTTATTCAATATATATTGCTGTTATAGCTGGGTGTGACTGGGTCAAAAAATGAATAATAACCCTCTGTTCAAATATAACCTTCATTTCCAGTACAAATGTAAAGAAATAAGAATTTGTTTACATTATTTTGGAGTCATATTTCGTCATATTTGCATGTTATATTTCAATAGAGCACACCAAAATACACTAGAAAAATGTATTTTTTATTTCAACTTCAGGCCATATCATTTGCATTTTTGTTTTTGTCATTTTTGTTAGTTTAAACGAAAATATCATGACAACCTAACCAATCATCAAGGGTGTACAGTTGACCTAACAGGTTAATATTAGTTATTTCACCTAAATATCTTCTGATCTTTTCGTATTAGGTACTCACTGTCACATTTTGGGCAAGTTAAGGATGAGAGAATGCAGTAATTGATAAAAACATCCAATGCTTTGTCTTCATTTAGGGCACATGACGAATCAAATTCTCAAAGTTGAAACCACATGAACAGCACATCAAAATTCTATCACAAACACGACCAAACTGAATCCAATTAGAAAAAAAAAATAGCCAGAACAGAAACTAACCAACTAATTAAGTCGCAGAGTAGCGAAAAAATAGCCTAATCAGGAAAAATATTTTATGAAAATATATTATAGCCAAAATAAGAAATATATTTTATTAAAAAAAAGTACATTTGCACAGGAAATGAAAGTTATATTTGAACAGAGCACACCAAAATATACTAGAAAAATATATTTTTGAATTCAACTTCAGGCCATGTCATTTTCTGCATAATGACCCTCAAGTCAGGTACCATAATTAATATACAACTATTTACTACCACCATAGTTTGCTCTAAAAATTTTCAGGGTGCCCTGATTTCCAAATAAGCACTGTGTAGCATAATTCTTAGACTTGCATAAAATAACACAAAGGTAAGAGTATGAGTAACATTTATTAAAGCCTTTTTGATATAAAAAACATTATAATTTACAAAAATGAGAAAAGTTTGCTATAACATTTCTAAATGACAAGCAAAACTACAGCATTGCAGTTGATATAGAATTCAGTAAGTTCTCAACTTGAGTTTTAATTATTAACTACAAATATAGTAGCAAGTAATTAATTCACCTCAAGAAGTAAAAAAAAAAAAACAAAGGAATATCAGGAAAAATCTGTCCTGAAAATTTCAGTATTTGCCCAGAAAATGCTCAATTCCCTAGTCCTGACGGGGCTGCCTCTCCCAGACCCCCTGCCTCATACGCCTATGTATCTCCCTTCATATAATGTGTCTCAAAACTAAACATACCTAATTCCTTTAATCTATCCCTGTATTCCAATCTTCTTAGGTTTCAGGGATAAGTTTGGTTGCCCTATGTTGCACACCTTTAAGCATATCAATATCATTTCTAAGGTGATGGGAAGAAGCTTGAATGCAGTATTCTAAGTGAGGCCTAACATAAGAATTATATAATTTATAGATAAACACTGCTTAGAGAAATTTAGATCACTACAAACTATAATGCCAAGATCCTTTTCCTTTCTAACATCCTCCAACCAGTTCCCTGGCATCTCATAACTAAAGTTTTCATTATTTCTATCAAAATGCATGACTTTGCATTTTTGAATATTAAATTCTATCTACTATTTACTAGCCCAAGCAAGTAATCTATCAAGATCCTTTTGCAGTTTATAAGAATTTTTTATATTTGGAACTGAAGCAACTACTTTTGTATTATCTACAAATTTAGAAATTTTATAATCTACTCCTTTCTCTAAATCATTGAGATATAAAATAAGAGTAATGGACCCAAAACTGATCCCTGTGGTACCCCACTTTTCACTTTCTGCCACCCAGATTTGTGACCATTTAGAATTACCCTCTCTTCTATCTTTTAACCATTTTTCTACCCAATGAGCTCTTAATTTATATAGAAGTTTCCTATGTGGAACCTTGTCAAATGCTTTACTAAAATCCAAATAAATAACATTTACATCATTTCCTTTATATACCTGATCAGTTACAAATTCTAAAAAAAATCAAAGAAATTAGATAAACAAGATCTTCCTAATCTAAATCCTTGTTGTGAACTTGAAATAAGATTAACGTTCTCCAAATTATCTTTAATATTATTCTTTATAATTCTTTCCAGTATCTTTCCTACCAATGATGTCAAGCTACTAACAGGCCTATATTTTCCTACCTCTTCCTCACTACCCTTTTTCTAAATGGGTACTACATTAGCTTTTTTCCATTCATCTGGTACTTCTGCATAATTAATTGACCTAGCAAACAAAATAGTTAGTGCCTCAGATAAGCTTTCTTCCCCTTCTCTGAGAGTCCTAGCAAATATATTATCAGGTCCAGCAGCCTTATTTGACTTCAATGTATGAATCACTTGCTTAACATCATCCATCCTTATATGAATATGATGAATGTTTAAATTTACAGGATCTAAAGAATTAAAATCAAAGTTATTTAAATTTTTTTTAGTAAAAGCAGAGTAAAATAATCATTAAAAATACCAACAATATCCTGATCTTTTTCAAACATCCTATTATGCTTTTTATTATATTTATAAAAACTGAAGAATTTCTTTGGATCTTTATTGCTATTTCTAACGATTTATTTTGCTATGCCTTTTACTCTTCCTAATCAAACTATTTAGCTTATATTTTAATTGCATATAATTATCCAAGTTTAAAATACGATCACTGCCTTTAAATTTCCTGAATGCCCTTTTTTTATTTTTAATCATTTCAGCTGTTTCCCTATTCCACCACAAAGGTTTCCTAATCATGTTATTCCTCACAGTTCTGAAAGGAATACACCTACATTGTACATCCTCTAAAATTTCTTTAAATCTAGACCACATCTCGATAGTATTTTTATTAGCAAATTCATTATCCCACTTTACTGAGCCTAACAACTCCCTAAATCTACTATAGTCACCCTTTGAGAACAAGGGACTAGAGGGTCATTGTTGATCAGATCTCTATTTAATTCTGCCTTAAAACATATGATCCAATGGTCACTATTTCCTAATGACTCTCCTACTGCAAGTTCCCTAAAAAATTCATGATCATTGGAAAGAACCAGATGTAAGATTGCTTGATCCCTAGTTGGTTTGTCTACAAATTGTGTTAGGAAACAGTCATTATAGCAGTCAATGAGGAAGTTACCTTCCCTATTATTTCTCTAAAAGGCTCCAGTCTATATGAGGCAGGTTGAAATCTCCCATAATTAATGTTCTAGCACTACAACCTTTATTTCTTGAACCATACGGTACTGTCTTCAACTTCCTGTGTTTGGTTTGGAGGTCTGTAAAATGCTCCTATCCAAATATACTCTCTGCCTGAAACACAGATATCCACCCATATTAATTCTACCCAATTGTCTAATTTAATACTATCATTCTGAACTGAAGTTAAGTCATTCTTAATGTATAAGACCAAACCATCCCCCTGCCTATCCATTCTCTGGTAAATATACATTGTATAACTATTTAACTCATACTCTGCTCTAGTGTCATTGAATGCTGCCTCACTAATGCAGACTTATCCAGATTTTCACTAATCATATAACTAAATAATTCATTTTTCTTATTCCCAAGACTATGTGCATTTGTATAAAAACACTTCACCCCCCTCAGTTTTTACTGATTCCTACCTTTGGCTAAACAGTTGATATGCCTCTTCCTAACATAATCTGTATTTAAGATTCTAACAGTGTTTACTTTACCAATTTGATATCCTAATGCTTTATGGCCTCTGTTGATCTAAAGTTATCTTTCAAAACCCCAAAGAATTCACATTTTCCCCCAGAAGCCTCCCATACAAAGCAGTTCCCCTTCCACTAAGATATAATCCACCCTTACTGTAAAGCTCCTCCTTTTCATAAAAATTATCTCACAAATCTATGAACTCAACCCCTTCACTACAAAGCATCCTAACTTTATCATTTAACACTTGCTCTGACTATGTTTCAGAGTTTCTATCAATTCCCTGTACCTCTGTTTAACTGCTTCTGAATTTCTGTTTAACTTAAATCTGCCATCTTTATCCTTGTTTGTTAAGTCATTTATACCCAGTGGTGTAGTGCTGTGGGAATGGCGTTCCCTTACTTTTTTTGGTAGACAGAATGGCGTTCCCTCACTATTTCAAATAAATCCAAACTTACAAATCTCTAACGTCATGAAATTTTAATTCCCACCCCTAGAAGAAATATGAGAAAGAATCATTAACTGCTTCATTTCTTTTAGCTTTGACTGAGTTAATGCTAGCCTATAAAGATCTGGTGAAACAGTCACCACGGCGTACCAGTTGTTAACTTTTTTTAGTTAATCATTCCAGTTGTTAGCTATTTTTATTGATCGTACTGGATGTCGTATATTTAATGACACTGGAAATACTGCATCTTCAACCTTGGAATATATCCTGATATCCAGTGCATATGACCTCAAAATATCCCTGAAATTGGTTAGATTTCAAAAGATTTCCCAGGGGGGCTTACAGTGCCCCTGGACCCCCAGCTGTATGGGCTCGCCGCACTTGCCATTGTCCCCCCCTGCATCTGAGTAACACTTTCAAAATGCATTCCCTCACTTCTTTATTTAGCACTACACCACTGTTTATACCTACATGAACTATAATGTCACTTCAGGTTATAGGTAAGTTCTTCACTACCTCATTGACTTTAGAAATATTACCTCTGGAATAATAATCTTCTATGGGTTTTCCTTCCCTTGTTGCAAAATTCATTGCCCTGATTCCTAATAATAGAGTCCCCAACCATGGTAAATTCACACTGTACTGCTTTGTCTAAATTCCCTAGTATCTGAAACCTGTTAATAGTTGCTACAACATGATTACTATTCTCTCTAACCTTATTTCTTGACTGACCTTTGACTTTGTGCCATTCATCAGGCCTAACTTTACTTGGAACTGCATCCTTATCACTAACACTTGGCTTAGGCTTAACTTTATTTAGGCCTGCATCTGTGTGTCTAACATTAGGGCTATGCTTAGGCTTAACTTCACTTGGACCTGCATCCTTGTCTGTAACATTTGGGCTAGGCTTAGGCTCAACCTCACTACATCTTGCATTAGTATTTCCTGTATTAGACTGTTTCTGGCCTAACTGTTACATTAGTTTCGCTAGCTACACTATCAATCATAGGGCCAACTAACTTAGACCCAATGGATTATTTTTGGCCAAAAATTGTAATTTTCATTATTACACATTCAATCTATCACTCATTAAACAAAATAAAAAATAATTTTCTAAACTGCTTCAGAATACAGGGGGTCTTCGTTATCCGAGGTTAATGGGGACCAAGAAATCACCACTTTAAGTGAATCCACTTAAAGTGGGGGCCTAAAACCCATAAGCAGAGGCATACCAATACTTTTTGCCGCTCGGGGCGAACCCCCCCCCCCCCCCCCCCCCCCGCAACAATTTTCAATTTTAAAAACGATTCCTTTACAAAAATACACTTCTAAACAAAACTTTTATTGGAAGAAAAACTTAAATAAAGCAACTTCAGTTTTAACAATACAGTACTACATAATGTACCGTACATAATACACTACATAATTTTAACAATAACTATATAATGTATAATGCCTAGTTAAATTTTCGGACTTTCATAACAGAAAATTCATGAATGATTTTTTCTATGTCCAATTTATTGTCCATTGTCTCTGCAACTTCGCGTTCAATTGAAATAATTGCCAAATTGCTCAGTCTAGATTGACTTATAGTTGACCTGAGGTAAGTTTTTATAAGTTTCAGTTTTGAGAAACTTCGTTCGCAACTTGCCACGGACATGCATGTAGTTACACAGATCCGGAGGGCAATTGTTATATGAGGCAAAAATTCCACTAGATCCCATTTAACGATCCACTGAAGTAGTTTTAACATATCCCAGTTCTTTGGATCATCGTCGACGCTTATGCTTTCGAAACTGAGCAAATGTCTGCGCAAACGCTTTATTTCTTCCAGTAGACTTCCTGGATTAATGTCATTGTAGATGGAAGAAAAATTATTGACTTTGGTATTAATTTCTTCATCTTTGGACTGATTCAAAAGGTACGAAGGAGACAGAAATTCAAAGCGATCATTCATGTTTTTAAGACAAACTGTGAGTTTTTCAATTTCTGCTAATAAACGATCCATGATTTCAAAAAAATTCTCTGCATACATCCTCTTGCACGGTCAATCCAGCATCACGAGCTTGCTCTCCAGGCATTCTTCTCCGTCTCCTGACTCTGTGGTCTATACTGATATCCATTTCATTACAGAACTCTTCGGTGGCATCTGCAGCATTTGATACTACTGCCTCTCGTTCATTAGTTAAAAACACGGATAAAGAGTTCATTTTTAATGCACACTGGTCCAAAGCAAGTCCCTTTCTTTGAAAATATAGCTGAGCATCATTGATTTCTTTCAGCACTGGATCCCAGAAAAATAAATACACAATGAATATGTATGACATGATGGAGGTCAGCAGAGCTTCAGCATCGCCCTTTGTGTCCAGATTTTTGAAGACCCCTTCACTCAGTTCTTCCAAGGCACTAACAACGTGAGTCAAGTTCTTCTTAAGACTAGAAACAGCATCATACTTAGCACTCCACCGTGTATCAGAGACTCGCTTGACAGTGATTTTGGAATGTTTTGTTAAGATATCCCAACGATGAGTAAAGGAAGAAAAGTAGACAAAAATTTGTTCAGTTGTTCCAAAGAAATTATAGCATTAGGACTCAGTCCCGCAGCATGAACTCGAGCCAAGTTCAGCGAGTGGTTATTGCAAGGAATGAAAACAGCGTGTTTGCGAACATCAAGAATTCTGCGTTGAACTCCAAGATGAATACCTGCCATCGTAGCAGCATTGTCATACCCTTGACCATAACAATTCTGGATATCCAGCCCATCCTCACGGAGCTTAGTGACAATGAGATCAGTAACTGCCTCAGCAGTCTTCCCCTCTAATTTAATAAAATCAACGAAGGATTCCTTCACCTCAACATTACCATCTTTAATCGACACATAGCGAATTACCTGAGACATCTGATCAATATGCGATATATCTGGTGTACTATCGAAAATTATTGCAAAGTACTTTGCACTAGACACATTATCAATTATACATTTTTGAACATTACAGCCGATTAGTGTGATGAACTCATTTTGAATGTTAGGTGACAAATATGTAGTGGATATCTTGTCAGTCATTCATATTTTTGTAAGATGTTCCCTAATTACTGGGTCATATTTGCCCATTAGTTTTATTAACTCCAAAAAGTTTCCAGAATTGCCAGCTAGCCCAGCTTCTTCATTTAAGTTCTCTCGGTGCCCTCGGAATGCAAGATCTTGTTTTGCCAAGAACATGATGCAGTCATAAATTTGTCTCGGTATTTCTTTCCACTTAGCAGTAGCATGTTTTATTTGCAACTGATGTGCATTATCTATTGTAGCATTCAACTGAAGGCGCATAGACAACTCTTTCCATTGTTCAAAGCATCGGGTATGATATGGACTGTTTTCATGTTCAGGTACTCTTGGATTCAGTTTCCTCCAGGCAAAAAATCCTTCTTCTTTTCCAAATGCACTGGAGATGTTGTTGAAGAGACGACAGCAAAAGCAATGCAAGCTACATTTTGAAGGTGAGAAGATTAGCCATGACCTTTCAATTTTTTCGCCATTTTCCAAAGTTTTGAAATACCAAACTTTTGACATTGACCTATTGTTTGAATCAGCTGGAAAGGGTCCATTCATGTTTTTCAAATGTGATGGTCCACGTTTAATGAGTTCGATTCTCAAATTGTCCGTCATTGGAACGGGCCAGTTGCCAGAATCGTTAAACAGACTCTGTGGGTGATGGGTGGGTGGGTGACTTTGTGATGTAGATGAGGGTTGATCCTGATTATTTGGGGTTCACTTGAAGTTGCCGCTTGAACATCTATCTTTAAAGATATATCACATTGCAGTTGATCTTGCTTCCCAGAAGGCACTGAAGGTGTGTCGTGTCTGAGAATCCCATTAACTGATGAAATCGCTTAGCAGCACGCTTGCCTTCCTCCTCTTTTTTTTCGCGAAGATTCTTGTATGCAGCACCACTCAGTCTCTGTCGTTTGCTCATGTTTGCTAATTCAGTAGGGTATCTGCAAAATAAAACAACCATTAATTATTAACATCAAAGCTCAAAGAATGCAAAGCCTAACCTAAATAATATAGGGAAAGTCTGAAAAATAGGGCTGGCAACCTTTCCGATATGAAAATTTAACGCAACTATTTGTGGAAATAGTGGCATTGAGGTGGCATATATAGCATTTAATGATGATTTTTCATCAAAACCATAGATATTTTGTACACAAATAATGCGCGACAATGATATGAGATAATTTTTTGGAGGGTTGCATTTTAAAACATAAAAACCCAAAATTTTGTATACTGCGCCCGCCTGACAGTAATTTGCCGCCCCTCGGGAAGTGCCGCTCGGGGCGGTCGCCTCTCGCCCCTCCCTTGATACGCCACTGCCCAACTGCCCATAAGAAATAATGAGAATAGAGTCATTCCAGGACAAATCAGGCATTGCCTGAAACCACACCAACTTAGATTTTGCTTAAAATTGCTATACAGGGTTGTTTTTGCTGAAAAACACAAAATTTTGAGTTTCAGAGCAATCAGAGTAATGGTTCAAAAGTTATGGGCCCCTAATTTTGGTGGTGGGGGCTGGCCCCTTAATTTTTAAAAGTCTATAACTTGGTCCCTAATTGAGCTAGAAAAAAAATTTAAAAACCATTTGAAAGCTCAAATACTAAAGAATAATTGACTCTTAAGTAATAAAATGCATTTAATCAAATAGTTAAAAAGCATCAACGTGAATATTTTTTGGGGGGCCCATCCACTATGATAGATATACAAGATTTTTGTTTTGTCATTTTGTACCTCAATTACTCTTCTATATGACTTAGTCAATAACATTGTGTATTTTTCTCCTTCATTAGATGGTGGTTGAGATTAAAAACACATTTATTTGCTGGACTTTGAACTTATACCATTATGCCTGTTTTACTTATCAAGCTCTCTTATAAGATGTTTTCCATGACTTACAAGTGGATTAAGTATAGCTATAAGATAAACTTATTAGTGTTTTCCTAAAACTCAATAATAATAATAACTCTCAACTTTGTCGATCTTCAAAGGCAAACAAAATACTGCTAGTATAGTTATGTTTTATTGAACAAATTTAGACATTACTTGAATAAAAATAATTGCTATACAATACATTGAATCTGAAACATTTTTGGTACCTAGCCTAATTCTCAGTATCATGTATTTCAAAGATATACACAACTCTTGTGCCAGGTTTGAATATTAGGAGTTGACATTTCATGAAGGGTGTTTTTGGCTTCTACCCGACAAACATCATCTTTATTAGTTGGGAAATAGTATCTACAGTATTTTTTTGTTGGAAATAGGAAGAGTTAGAAACTTGATTTTGTAATCTTGGAATTCTTCTGAATAATCTAAAATGATTCCTTGATATTTTCTACCGTCATAAATACATGCAACATACTTTTCCACAGGAAATTTTTGCTCATTTGATAAATCTGTACTCGTGTCTGAGTCACCTTGTTCAGAGGTCATAACCCTAACAACATTGTAGTCATTGGAGTCTGAAACTAAATAAGCTTTAATGTGACAGACATTGGCATAATTCTGTGAAAACCTCGTGTGCCCTTCACTGTCACTGCTTTTTCAAACCTACTACTGAGTTCTGTTTTATTATGATTTATTTGTTCTTTTGTAATGAATTTAAACTTGATCGACTCAAAATTTTGTGTACAAAAGTCATAGAAACTCTCTGGAGACAAGATGTGTCCTGTTGTTGTTCTTTGCAAACTAGCTTTAGCTGCTGCTCTCTTCAAACTAGCTTTAGCTGCTGCTCTCTTCACACTTCCTCCAATGCCATCATGCATTTTTGCCATGACTATTGGCAAAAAAGTTCCACTCTGCTTTTATACCAAAATCTATTTCATGATAGCATAAATTGCTAAAATTAAAATGGTTTTTGTATTGTCCAGCACAACCATCAGAAAAATATTTCATTGTTTTCACATTAAGGAATCTCACTTTAATGTCTTGAACTAAAAATTGTTGAAATGTATACACTGCTGCGGTGTTATGATCTAAACTATCACTAATGATACAATAGTTAGTGTGGCTCAATTTATCATCTTCCATTTTATATACAACCATTGGGTGTAATGTTACTTGTTCATTTGTCCAATGGAAGCTCTGTGATGCATCTTGAGTGATGAAAGAATAGTTCTCAGAAAAGTCTCCCAGTACTAAAACTTCATCTTCACTAAGATTTTGCTTAAGGGTCTTCATGTCGAAGCTTTCACTCTTGGCTATATAATGATGATGAGTAAGAGAATAAATTGGTTCTGAAAGTTTTTCAATGAATTCCTCCACTGTAACAGTTACATTTGACAAAGTTGCCCTGTCAGTGCTGGTCCACTGGTCATATTCAATTGAATCCCTGGAAAGTCAGTACATTTAATGTGTTCAAATAGTTATCTACACCAGCAACACCAGGACATTCTCTACACTGGTGTAACATACATTTAATGTTGTCCACATCATACACACTTTTTTGAATCAATGAATGATAAGTCAAGTCCTTGTCACCAATTGCTGAAACCATTAATTTTGGGTTCTGGTGATAGGTACAAATACAAACTGAGTGTGTACCTATACCTCCAGCAATAATGCCATTTGGGTCTAAGAGCTGCAAATGTTGAAAAACTTATAAGTCAATTTCTTTATACCTAAGATACAGTTCTTTCAAATTACTGAGTAAGAGATGCTTTTGTTTGTAAATTTTGTTTCCATCTTTGTCTCTGACACTAACACAGTCCTTTTTTCCTGGATACACCTGACTAAATTCTGGGTCCTCATAAAAAGCTGTCACATTAGAAATAGTTTCATTACTTATCTTTTTCCCTTTACTGTATTTAGGAACATTTGGCAATATTCCATATTATTGCTTCATGCTCCTGGCTTTATCAATAAGATATCTACTATCCCCAAAGAACTCTCGAGTTTTTGAGATCATGTATGGGGAGTAAGAATCTGTAACCTCCTTCTTTAGTAGGAAGTTGTAGAGTTGAATGCTTCAGCGAGCTCCCTCATCATAGTTTTGTACCTATTAGATAAATAAAAGGTAGGGGATGCCAAAATTTTCTTAAATTGAAATTATTAATTTAATGTACTCTAAGATCAGGACCTAAATAGAAAAAATATAAGAATATTTACCTTCCATGGGTATTTTTTAGACATTGTTAAAATGGTGTGATTGTGTTCTGTATGTAAGAATGATATTGAAGAAAAGCTAGGCTAATGAAATTTAAAACATCTAAAATTATATGTCAAGAGTCTTTAATTGTGACCATGAGTTGCTAATTTAGTTGAATTTGAGTAATCCTTACCTTTCCAATTCTTTTTCCATGCATAATCTCTTGGATGTAGATGCTTCCTCATCCACAGATGCTGAGAAAGACTGTTCAAAATTCTTTTTCAAAGTAGATACACACTTGTTGTATTTGTCTGATGCTTTTCTAGATATCCTGTCAGTGTTCATACCATCTGAAATTAGGCATCATCCAAAATTTAGAATTACTGTAAGTTAAAGCAACAAATTTTCATAATTTAATAACTAATCAGAATTCACTTATTGTACATAACTATTTTTTTGCAATTCCTTAAATTGTTAAAGAATGTTATGTTTACAAGTTTGATAAAACTGCATTATTTTGATAACCTATGAAACAATGTATACACGAAGATAAAGAGTTGAGATGATTTTTAAAAATCATATAATACATTTTCTGATAACTATACTTTTCAAAAATAAATCCCTAAATTATAATTCATATCAGATCATTGAGTTCGTCTTGGGAGAACTGCTGAGGTGTTGAAATGCTTCCTTCATAGTCACTTCCACTACTACCACCTAAGTCCTGAATTTCTTCAAATTCTGACAACGGAAGGTCGGGCAGTGTGGTAAACACTGGTATGGGAACATCTTCGCTGTGTGACACAGGTCGCCTTGCTGATTCCAAATTGGGATAATCCCACTTGAGTTTCTTGTATCGATTGAAACCTTTCACATTAACCACACAGAAATAACAATCGTCGTGGTGGTTTTTCGGCTCTCACCACACCATAGGCACACCGAAGTTTAAACTTTTCCTTTCTCGATTTTTCTACTGTCGTAAGCATTCTACACAGGTTTTGCAAACCTTATGGGGAGCCCATGACTTGTCTTGGTCTCCAAGCGCCACGCCAAAATACGCAAGATAAGCTTGCTTTACAAAGTCTGTGATGTTTTTTCTTTGTTTTTGCAGAGTGTATTTGCCGCAAATGTAGCAGAATACATTCGGATTGTTTAAGCAGCCTCTTCGTGAAGAACTCATATTTCTCTGAAAAAAGAAAATAATAAAATTATAAGTTCATTTCATATTGACTTATGTACACTAAGTACATATATATAAATACATTACATGGATGAGAAACACGAAAAACACAACAGACAACACATACCGCTCCACTGTCAACTGACTACTGGTTGGGTGGCCGATGACTTATATACGGAGGGGGAATATTCTAGAATGATCGCGGAGTAAACACTAAGAATATTCGTGTGTCTCACCATCTAGAATGTTCTGGTAGTTTCCCATATGCACGCGTTATGGTTACGTTTCCTATTAATTGAGGGTATTCATTATCTCAAGAACTAGAGCCAAATCGGAAAAACTACTTTCATTTTAGAATTCAGCAACCCCAAAATACCCTAAATTCGTACGAATTTCCTTGGCAATGAAACAAAAAATTTTTTTTGTTGAGCTGTTATTAATTACCATTATAATTCTGTTTATATACACTGTTTTTATCAAAAAATTTAATTATTTTATTATTTTCAATACTTTTTGGGGTCCTGGAACGGATTACCTAATTTACATGTATTTTGGGGTTTGACTTACGTCATTTTTGAGTTAAGTAACTCATCTCGGAATGGATTAATTATGTAAGTCGAGGGTCGACTGTACTCCCTTTTCTTTTGCAAGCTGCTGAGCCTGAATAGCCATTCTTTGTGAACAGTTAAATTCTTGAATTAGTTTTCTTGCTCATTGATGGTGCAGAAACAGTTAAATCATAATTTGGTCATGTTTATCTGAGTTTTGATATTTATCTTTGTGTTTGGACAATTACTTCTGGCTTGGACAGTTTGTCTACATTTGATAGACCTGGCTCTTGAGGAATTTCACCTACCATATCTAAGTGTCTTCTTATTGAACTTTGTATTTTGGCCATTTTTGTTGGGAGGTATGCTTCATTTCTTTGAATCTTGCGCTTGACAATCAGACTTTCCCCAATCATGGCGATTGTCTCATGAATTCATTGCTGACAATTCAGCCTCCTTGTCAACAAAAACATCATTTGATGACACAGTTTCCATAGTCGTATCAGATGAGCTTGATGATAATATTTTTGGTTCTGCTATATTTTGAACTTGTAAAATAGGTAAGGAAAATTTTTTTCTGCATGATGAACATAACTTTTGGCCTGGCTTCAAATGATTTGGAAATTTTTCTATCAGTGATTGTGTGAAGCAGGCCAAAGATCAGATTTTAATTTATTGTGGGAATTGAATGGATCACAACAATATTTTAATGACATTTTATCAGCATATAGTCAAAACCTGAACACACACAAATTTAACATGATTAAATATACAAATTATATGCCATAGGTACTGTGATGAAAATCATTGTTCTTTTAGAGCAGCAAATACCTTAATATTTGCAAAAATCTTAATACATAGTTTATTTATCAAACCATGAATGTAGCTGTATTTATACATATCTACATATATTTATATACATACATATATTTATATACATACATATATATATGAACTATTTGTGAAGTTATCTTAAATAAAATGCTCAAAATTTTCAACATGCACAATTTCAAATGCTTATGGAAAGCAAACCCATGGAGATCCCACTCCAATTTTTTGCTTGAATATGCTTCATCTAAAGGTCTTTACTTATACCAATTTTCATGACCTTGAATTTTGAACTCTGATCTGAGGTCAAGGTCAAAGGTGAAATATAAATGCAACTTCTTTTTAATGGAATGTACGCACTCTGTGCATAAAATTAAAGTTATTCTGCTGTCTTTTCTGAGCATTTTGACACCAAAATCATTAAAATCCATCCATTAGATCTTGAGTTATGACCTTTCAAAATCACAAAGTTATGCTGCTGACCCCAAATTTGGGGGGGACATTACTCCCAAACTATTTGACCCAAGTGGCTAAAATTTGGTCACGCTTCATTACTCATCATACCCAACTACCACACCAAAAATCATTAAAATCGGTGAGATGACCTGACATAAGGTGTGTACACTTGACATGGAATGCTTCATTGGCAAATATTACAGAAGAACTGAGCTTGAAGAGCACTATGTAATTGTAGGAGAACCTGGTAAGATTTAAAATTTTGATCTTTAGTTTGCCTTTTTTAACAGATATTACTCAAAATATTTATTAATATGAATTTTGGATACATAAATTGGAAAATAGATATAAACCCTGAAATATCTAAAAAGTTCTCTAATTTCTGAATATTATTTCACGTGATTTCTACCTCTCACAAGTGACTCCAAGTAATGGCAAGGGGTTGACTATTGCAACAGAGATATACAAGGCCCTCAAAGACACTGAATTACAAAACAAACTTGCCACATGATAGGATCTGATGGGACTAATACAATGACTAGTTCAAATGGTGGAGCTATCAGATCCCTGGAAGAACTGTTTGGTAGACCTTTGCAGTGGAGCATTTGCCTACTAATACTGTAATGAGCTCCCCCTTCATCACGTCTTTGTTACTCTGGATGGAACAACAAAGCACCCATACTCATTTTCAGGAAAGATAGGGGTTGAACTTGGTGGAAGTATATCTCAGTGGGATGTGATTTCATTCAAGCCAATTAGGAATTCAAAATTTCCAGTTATTCTTAACAAAGTACTGGAGGACCTCAGCACTGATCAGTATTATGCTTACAAAATCTGTATGGCTGTTATGCTTGGCTGTGTTGATCCTGATCTTGAGCTCCTTGAAGTTCAACTGATCTGTCATTCAAGGTGGTAGAATCCTCAGATTTTATACATCTCAAAGGAAGCCTTCCAAAGTTCTGGTCACACTTGCAGAGTTTTGTATCTTGGTCTATTTTCCAAGCTGGTTCCAGATCAAGGAGTAGTATTGCTGCAAAGATGGTGCTAAGAACTTTTATGATATGCTCCAAAGGATCCTGAAATTTTCTCACAAGGAAGCCAGGGAGATAGCCCTAAAAACCTTCTACTGAAATGCATACTATGGTCACCCTGAGAATGTATTAATTGCTGTACTTGCTGATTCAGACCAACAAATCCGCATTATCGCAGTTAACAAGGTACTTTTGGTCAGAGGGAATGAATCAGTTGAAAGTGATAGACAATGACTTTGAAGGTGGTGACCTGATAATTTATTCAGATGAGGATATTGAAGTCCCAGAGTTACAGCCTGACTTGAGTGTTGTGAGAGATGGTAGTGTCAGGAGATTCATAGTGCCTAAAATTGATGATGAAGCTCGAGGGTACTGTATCTCAAAATGATACTTAAATTCACCTGACATTCATGAGCCCCCTATCATAGCATCTCTAACCAATGAAGAACTCATAAACATAAGAAAGGAAGCACTGAAACTCAACCAGCCTTGTTCATAATCAGGCTGTAGAGAGGGACATTAAACTTGTAACAGAGGCTTCCTCAACTATGGTAGGATTTGAACATTATGATGGCATTTTTTGACAAAAGGGTCATTCCATGTCAATTCAGCCACCCAAGAACATGACCATCTCAGATTTTCATATTTGGTACATTAGTAGGTATATGTGAGAAACTGAAACTCCCCAAATTTTTGACCTGGCTGACCTTTGGTTGCTGAGATACGGGGTCACAAAATTTGGACCTTTGACCTGATTTTTTACTTACTGTCAAATTTCAAATTGCTGTAGCCACATAACTAATAAAGCTAGAGTTCTGATTCTAGTGTCATTTTGAAGCTCTTAAACAGCTTGTCATATTATCTCTTGTCATAAGCCTCTAAAATGGAAATTTAAAAAATATCCTTGACCTTTGACCTTAAATAAAAAAAATTATACCATCCCTGATTTTTTCAATTTTTTTACAAATGTTCTTACCAATGTGAAACATGTTCCTAAAAGGTTAGAAGTGGCCAGTGAAAAGTATGAGCAGGAAGTACTTTTAATTAAAACTAACCTTTAAATAAATCTAGATCTTTGAGTTTTTTATTGATACAAATCTTCTCTCGAGCAGATTATCCATTAGTTTTGTGCCTGAAAATATATGGTTCCATTAATATATATATACACCTACACACCTGCACACATTTCATTCAACACTGCCTTTGGGATAAACACATCACTTCCACATACATAGACAAACACTTTACACTGGGATTAGGGAACCTCTGGGTGAGGCTTGAGTGGCTGTCAGTTTTTCGGCACTGAGGGTTTCGACCCTGGAGGTTAACAACAACACATGACCCATCTTTCCTTGGGTTGATACGGGCATGCCAGTGAAAAAAATAAAAAATAAATATATATATATATATATAGATATATATATATATATATATATATATATATATATATATATATATGTATGTATGTATGTATGTATATATGTATATATATGTATGTATATATATGTATGTATATATATATGTATGTATATATATGTATGTATATATATGTATGTTATATATGTATGTATATATATGTATGTATATATATGTATGTATATATATGTATGTATATATATGTATGTATATATGTATGTATATATATATGTATGTATATGTATATGTATGTATATGTATGTATGTATATTATATATGTATGTATATATGTATGTATATATGTATGTATATATGTATGTATATCTATATGTATATATATATATATGTATATATATATATATGTTATAATACAAAGCTGGGCACTTGCGTTTTTTTTTTGCGGTACTACCGCACTACCAACCGTACCGCATAACGCAGTACCAGTTTGGTAGTGCGGTAGTACCGCAGTACCGCAGTACCGCAAAAAAACCCGCAAGTGCCCAGCTTTGTATATATAATATATATGTATATATATATATCTATATATGTATATATATATGTATATATATATATATATATCGTAAGAACGACGCTTGTATAGGAGATATTCCGCGCAAGACGAGAGAGAGAAAACGGAACACATGAAAAACATGAAGTACCACCTGGGAATCGAACCCGGGATCTTCCGATTGCCGGTCAGACGCGATACCATTACACCATGGACTTCACTCTTCCAAATGCCGTAATTCTTCTACATACTCGCAGAAACCAATGCCCCAAGGGGGCACCTTCCGCATGCCGTAACATTATATACATTCAACTGCAAAGAACACGCAGTATAAATAACGTAGAACGACGCTTGTATAGGAGATATTCCGCGCAAGACGAGAGAGAGAAAACGGAACAAATGAAAAATGAAGTACCACCTGGGAATCGAACCCGGGATCTTCCGATTGCCGGTCAGACGCGATACCATTACACCATGGACTTCACTCTTCCAAATGCCGTAATTCTTCTACATACTCGCAGAAACCAATGCCCCAAGGGGCACCTCCCGCTGCCGTAACATTATATACATTCAACTGCAAAGAACACGCAGTATAATAAGTAAAGAACGACGCTTGTATAGGAGATATTCCGCGCAAGACGAAGAGAGAAAACGGAACAAATGAAAAAAATGAAGTACCACCTGGGAATCGAACCCGGGATCTTCCGATTGCCGTCAGACGCGATACCATTACACCATGGACTTCACTCTTCCAAATGCCGTAATTCTTCTACTACTCGCAGAAACCAATGCCCAAGGGGGCACCTCCGCATGCCGTAACTTATATACATTCAACTGCAAAGAACACGCAGTATAAATAACGTAAAGAACGACGCTTGTATAGGAGATATTCCGCGCAAGACGAGAGAGAGAAAACGGAACAATGAAAAAATGAAGTACCACCTGGGATCGAACCCGGGATCTTCCGATTGCCGGGTCAGACCGATACCATTACACCATGGACTTCACTCTTCCAAATGCCGTAATTCTTCTACATACTCGCAGAAACCAATGGTATCGCGTCTGACCGGCAATCGGAAGATCCCGGGTTCGATTCCCAGGTGGTACTTCATTTTTCATTTGTTCCGTTTTCTCTCTCTCGTCTTGCGCGGAATATCTCCTATACAAGCGTCGTTCTTTACGTTATTTATACTGCGTGTTCTTTGCAGTTGAATGTATATAATGTACGGCATGCGGGAGGTGCCCCCTTGGGCATTGGTTTCTGCGAGTATGTAGAAGAATTACGGCATTTGGAAGAGTGAAGTCCATGGTGTAAGGTATCGCGTCTGACCGGCAATCGGAGATCCCGGGTTCGATTCCCAGGTGGTACTTCATTTTTTCATTTGTTCCGTTTTCTCTCTCTCGTCTTCCGCGGAATATCTCCTATACAAGCGTCGTTCTTTACGTTATTTTACTGCGTGTTCTTTGCAGTTGATGTTATATATATATATATATATATGTATATATATATATCCCCGCAAGGGGTTCTAAGCTCATGCTCTTGAGTGCTCTTTGTGCTCATTTGTATGTGCTTGTTCCTGGAGGTTTCACGTGCGCCTCCCGGCCCTAGCACCCAAGGATGATGGGGCTCGACCCTGCAGTCCTTGTCATCCTTGGTCTTTTTCCACTTCGACTGTCCCCTCCACCTTTTCTTTTTCCTCTGTCTTTCCTCTCCCTTTTCTTTGTTTTTTCCGCTGAGATATGCCCTTTTAAATAGAGGCGAATCGGTTCTTCCTGAACTTAAAAAAAAAAAAAAAAAATGTGTATATATATATATATTATATATGTATATATATATGTATGTATATATGTAATATATATATATATGTGTATATATATGTATATATATATATATATATATATGTATATATATATGTATGTATATATATATTATATATATGTATATATATATGTATATATATATATATATATGTATTATATATATATATGTATATATGTATGTATATATGTATATATGTATGTATATATATATATATGTATATATATATATATATATGTATATATATATATGTATATATGTATATATATGTATATATATGTATAATATATATTATAATATTATATATATATATATATGTATATATATATATATATATATATGTATATGTATATATATGTATATATATGTATATATGTATGTATATATATGTATATGTATATGTATATATATATATATATATATATGTATATGTATATATGTATATATATATATATGTATATATTGATATATATATGTGTATATATGTATATATATGTGTATATATATATATATGTGTATATATATATATATAATATATATAGTATATATATATATATATATATATATATATATATAATATTATATATATTAGGGTGTTTCATACCTATAGGATAAAATAAAAATGAGCTTGGAGTTTTAATCCACACGTTTCTCCGTATTCTAAAGAACAAGAAAACACGTTTGTGCAAGTTTGAACCAGATCGCGCTGCATTTAGAGGTCCCCAACTTTGACGACTTTTTGTCAGTTCATTTCTCGCCTGCCTGCAGTGAAGACGGTTTTCTTCGTCACTTGAGCGGTTCGTGTTGCATAGCCTATTGGACAACTATGGAGGTAATTATATATGCTACTAATTATCTCATTTTACTGTGGTATTGAAATTTATTATTATTTAATTTCTGTCATTTACTGTGGTAGTGATATTTATTATTATATTACATGAAATTAATTAGTCTGTTGCATATTGGACAACTAAGCTGGTAATTATTTATGATACTAATTAATGTAATTTTACTGCTGTATTGAAATTTATTTAATTAATGAATTGTCAAAGAGACGTAGTGTACACGTATCAGTTTTATAAATAAAGAAAAGCAGTAACTGGGACTCGAACCAGTGTCATAGCCGTTTTGCGGCATCGCTCAGTCGGCGTACACAGCACGCTATCCACTCCCTAGATGGTGTAGTGGATAGTGTGCTGTGTACGCCGACTTGAGCGATGCCGCCAAATGGCTATGACACTGGTTCGAGTCCCAGTTACTGCTTTTCTTTATTTAATTAATGAAATTAATTACGATGTGAAATTATTTCTGTGGAATTATTTAGTTTGTTTTCTTTTCCAGGTGTCTACCAGAGCGAAAACAGAAGTGTTTCTTATTGGCCAGACGGATGCGAACATCACATCAAGTGGCCTTCCAACTCAGTTGCAAGTACTCAAAAAGTACTTTTACACCAAAAGGAGCAAAAATTTGGACGTACTAAATGCCTGAACCTGTGCCTGGATGCCTCTCTCATATTTTGGGAGAGAGTGAGAATCCCCATGATGCGTCGAGATTCGGCCTTGAGGAAGATGGAATCCTTCTCAGGAATACGACCGCTTGTGAAGCACAAGTCACATAAAGCAGAGTCCTTCCGAGTGAAGGAGGTGATGTTCAAGGAGGCAATAGCGAAGGAGATCATGGACATTGCTCATTCACAGGCTAAGGAAATGATGAAGAATCAGGAGGACATCCACTTTCTCGACATGCAGCGTGAAGATCCAATTCCTGCAGCATGGGCCCTGTTGACATGAAGCTTCACTATAAGGAGATTAGAAAAGGAAGAGGCTGGACAGATTAAGGAACAACAGGAGAAGGCCAGGAAGG